>JAWWMK010000020.1:1658684-1706664 GCA_035047105.1 Galeopsomyia nigrocyanea | reverse complement strand
TATATATATTTCGATATCAAGATTACACGTATTTATTTTAATTCCGTTGGACGAATTTGAAAACTGATGGTTTATTGAGAGTTCTGTCGAAATAACCGATGTCGCATCGATTTCAAAATAAAAATTTTCGAGTGTCCCACTTGACATCGAGTATCTTCATTACAAGGAGAGGGCAGCGAGTCTCGCTAATCTTGAAATTCATTCTGCTTACGTAAACGTAATAGTTGCTGTATCATATCACTCTCGTGTCATAACTTTTACATAAACTTCAAAGATAGTTTGAAGCTGAAATTGGTTTAAGGCAATTTTTGTTTCGTGAGATGCTTTTTGATAAGACTCGAATTTATACTTGTCGTGAACATTTTTTTCATTTTTTTTTCTTCAAATTTAACGTTGTCTTTATGGTAAGAATGATTTCGCAAGTTGTTTATTTATCTTTCGCAAAAATATTCTCAATATATTTAAAATCTCAAAAACCATTCCAAATCTCGTCTTTAATCTCCTCTACAAATCACAATCGAAAGAAAAAAAAAATCATACATATACGCACATCGACCAAAACCTAATCAACAATTTCATGCTATAATCCTCTGTCAAAACTCTAATGTAAGAGAGAGAGGCGGTATCATCAGTTACTAAACTGCACGCGACTATAGACACGCGCGTATCCATTAATATCGCGAAATGTACTTTCGATTACATATACGCGTATGTATATATACTTTCGCTCGTGTAATGCAAGTTTCCCGTGGGGAGTCGGGCGGCGCAATTATTTCGTGCAGTCGCGGCGGCGGCCTTGCGGTCTGAAAATATATTACTGTACATAACTACTCGCTCCCGTGATCGACGAGAGAAAGAGAGAAATGGGAGAGATGAATTTTTTAGAGCTGAATATTTTTTTTTTTCGACCGTGCGGATATTTATTGCTTTTGTTCGTGGTTTTTTTGGAATAATTAATTAATTATTCAGTGACGTAAATATAATAAATTGAGGAACTTTCTAATTAAGAATTGATAGTTGCGTAACGGTTAGTTTATTATATACCTGTATCGGAAAATATCATACAAGATTTGGAATGACAAACTTGTTCGAAACTCATGAAACCCATAATTGTACAAGAAACTGATGTTTCTTACGATCAATTACGATAACAAAGTGTAAACACTATTACGTAATCCAATGACTGCGTTATTTTACAACTTGTCTGACTTCCAGTTTTTTTCACAAGATTCCGTCTCGTGTTCTCGACTAATGGCCCATTGCAATTCCAATCTTTCAGTTCTGCCAATACATACCACGACAACCATCGATCATTCGACATGTACAATGATATATAAAAATTCAATAACCACGACAAACATTATATCACAATCCTTAATAAATCCAACAGGTGACTAGTCGAGACGACATGCGTCAGGTGAATCGCGTGCGAAACGTCGTGCCCCCGTTCAAGCCTCTACCGCCAGGAGCATCGCGACCATTGGCGCAACAACCGGAACATCAACGTTTGGTTGTCCAACAGAATTCGACGGTTTCGGCATTGAGACCAATGGCACCGCCGTCGTTCGCGACTCTACAGGAGGACGCGTTGAAGCAACATCAACGTGCTCAAATGGAAGCCAAATGGAGACAGCAACAGAAATTACAACAGGAATTGCTGGCGATGCAGATGCTGAAACAACAGAGACAGCAGCAATTGGAGGCCACGAGGTTGCAGCAGCAACAGATGAAGGTGCAAATGCCTCAGCAGGCGCTTCAGTCGGCGGTGCCTGTTAAGAGGGTGCAGGTATGATTGGTTTTCAGTTGTGTTTTTTTTTAATTGAATTTACAAAAAAAAAAGCAAAAAAATTGTAACAATCGATAAGTAACGAAGATGCGCGTGCAGACTAATACTTTCACCGAATTCGAAAACGAGTCAACTCGATATTTCTCTTCGAGACAATAACGAGTATTACATCGCGTATGAAAGTGTATACGCGTGTACGTCACTTGATCATACACCTAGTTTCATGGTTTCTAACTTTTGTTTTTGTTTTCTATTATCGAAGCAGCGAAATTAATGATCATTCGTCGCGATGGTTGCGCAGCAAATGAATAATGGCTTTTGAATTGATGAGCGCGCGACGACATACACACGTTTTGATTTCACCTGATTATATACCTTTTGACAAACGCGACAAGCTACGTTGTGTAAGACAATAACGGCATTTTTTTTGTGTGTCAAACTGTCCAACGGAAACATTTTACAAAGAAAAAAAAAACGAAAATCAACGAAAAATTACTTTCCCAACAGCAGCAGCAGCAACAGCAAGTGCCAAGTGGTTTAGTAATGCCGGCGCGACTACCGAATGTGGTAGCGGCAATTCCACCATCGGGCAATGTGGAATCACAAGCCAAACCAGTCTCTGTGAATGGTGCTGTTTATCCACAATTTGTCAACGTGCATGCATCTGCAGCTCAACTTGCTCACAGGATCAGCGACAGTCCGAGTTTACTCGAGGATTCCGCTAATGAGGTTTCGAAGGACGAGTTTAATCAGGTGAGGATTAATCGCGTAGTAAATAATTTGCAATATAAAAAATCTACGAAAATTCTAAATCTTTCCTTTTTTTTTTATTTTTAGCTACCACTTCCAGACGAGCACGCGGCATCGCAAGTGAACAAGATGACATTGTTGTCGCTTCAACCGATAAACGCGGCCGAAAATTCACAATTGCAAAATCAAGGCAAACGTCAGTCAGTACACTCGTTACCCTCGTTGGCGCCGATCCAAGGTATGGAAACTTCGCTGAAAGCTCTCGCCGAGGCGAGCAACATCACCCTCGAGGCACTCGAAGCTGCGATATTACTGAGGCAGCAGCAGTTCATACAGAAACAGGAACCACCTACCACCTCGACTAGCACGACCCGTCAACCACCGGTGAAAAGGTAGGTTGATATTTTTTTTTTGTGTGTGAAGTGTGAGAGGGTTGTAAATAATTGTTTTTTTTTTGTAGGCCCGTTAATTCTGGAGCGACGAAAGTGATGAACGCACCGCGCGAATATTATCCGGTTGGCTACGACAAGAATTTCGACGACAATTTCGTCAGTCGAGTCGATCTGCCCGACACCACGTTCTACTGCGGCGATCAGAAACATTTCCCAGGACTGTACGCCGACGAGGATCTTGGATGCATGGTATAAAGCTCGTTGAAATAATAGCGATCGAAATTCGAAAAATCGGATAGAATATAAAGTTCATTGAAAAATTCTTCACAGGTATTCCACGTATGCGCATTAACGGACGACGGTCTGATAATGAAGAGTTTCCTCTGTCCCGAATCGACGCTGTTCGATCAGACGATTCTCAAATGCAACTGGTGGTTCTACGTCGATTGCAAATCGTCGAAGAGCCTTTACGACAGCAATATTCCTATCAGCAAAAGTTATCAATTGATGAAGGCTTTGGCTTTCTTCTCCGCCTACAAGAGTCACGACAATTCCACGCAAACCGCGACGCAAAACGAGGAGGAATCTTCTTGAGATGGCGTTCGAGTTTTATCGGCGAGCATCGATGTGCATTTGAATATCTACTTTTTTTTGTTGTTGTTGCTTCTTATTGAGCCAGTTCGTGTGCATTCGACGATAAGTGAGGAATGTAAATGCGCATCTTTGATCGCTAATAGTCGATTTGTTTGAATGAAAGAAAAAATGACATTTTTTTTAGAACACGGGGATTATATAGGTTGTATCATATAAGAAATGCTGTAACAGGTAAATTTTCGTTAGGAATGTCGTACAATTTAATTTTGCACTCATTTTGTTGATTTTGATTTTTTTTTTTTTCATAATGAGCACAATGTCGATTTTTCCCACGAAAATTTACCTGCAATATTGTCGAGTTCTTCGCTGAAAGTTATAATTCTTCACGGGGGGGATCGAAGTATTAATATTTATTTTTTTTTTATTTTTTACGTTATAATTATGCCTACTATCGAGCGGTAGGAGCGAGTGATAGCGCAATATAAATGTAGAAGAAAGTGAGGAGGTGACGATAATATATTGTCCCTAGTTTTTTTTTTCTTCGTTATAGTATGGAAAGAACGGGTGTCACATCTTTACTTTTAATCTATATGTATCTAATCAAAAATAATTAACGAAAAAAAAAGAAAATCCACTTGTATTTTGTATTTGTAATGGACATAACGCGTTGTGAGTTTTTCAATGATCTTTGTGAAATATTACGTACATAAGTCACGTTAGCATTATAACGTTATCGTATACGTTATAAAAGCAACGCTTGGGCCCTTGCCTTATAATTTAAGGAACATTTTTGTATATAATTTATTTACTTTTTAATATAAATGTTTGATTTATTAAATTGCGTTCATTTCTTTACTCTTCCTTTAGAATCAGAAAAGAAAATAGTTGTATAAAAATGAATTTTCAGTGGCGCTGAGATTAACATATCGCGTATGGAATATTTTTATTGTAAAAAATTGCCATAATAACATTATAGACGCTGCATTCGTTTAATCAGCGTGCGAGATAAGAGTCGCATTCTGCGTAAATGCTGAATTGAGTGAATTATTATTAGTTCGATATTCAGTCTGGTCAAGAAACTCAAGACAACACATAATGTTGAGTGTTACGGAAATAATGTTTTCGAAATTTCTCTGGATTATAATTGCGTTCGTTATTGTTTTTTATTTTTACTTGAAGTACATAATTTTCAATTACTGGAATAAAACAAAAGTGCCTCACGTGCCTCCTTCGCTCATTTTTGGAAACATCAATTCGAATTTTTTGATGAATAGGGTTACCATAGGTAAGTGTTTAAATTGTATGGTGAAACGAGAAAAAATAATAATGGTTACTCTAAAAAAAGTAGTATATTTCATAGTAATATAGCAAATTGACTCAACATATGCAATTTTCTCGGTATGTTCAAATGCATTACTCGATTATAACTATATTTATAGGTGATATGGTAAAAGACTTCTACAATCAGTTCCGAAAGGAAAAATATTTTGGCATGTACATATTTCACAATCCAATTCTGCTGGTCAACGATGCGGAACTTATTCGGCTAATTTTAGTTAAAGATTTTCAATATTTCGCGGATAGAGGAATTCACTCGAATGTAGACTACGATCCTATGTCTTTTAATTTATTCAGACTCCCAGGAGAAAAGTGGAGGCACTTGAGAACAAAATTATCTCCAATTTTCACTTCGGGAAAATTGAAACAACTATACCCGCTACTGTTGGAGGTTTCCGACGAGCTCATTAATGTGTGCGAAGAAGATCTGAAATTTAGTGACATTCTCGACGCAAAAGATCTGGTTGAGCGGTAAATCATGTTATATTGAGTGTAAAAATAGACTATATTCACATTTTTTATAGAAAAAACTATTATTATTTTCAATAGATTTATAACAGATTGTATATCAACGGTGGCTTTCGGTTTCAATTGCAACAGTTTAAGAAATCCTAACAATGAGTTTCGAAATTACGGTAAATTAGGAACTGACATGGGAAAATATTCAGCTGTGCTCAGTATATTTGGATCAAACATTGTTGATTTCTTTCGTTTGCCAATATTCAAGAATAAAGTCGACAAGTTTTTCATAAAAATCTTTGAAGACGTCGTCAATTATAGGGTGAAAGAAGAAGTCGTGAGAAATGACTTTATAAATATGTTAATGGACCTTACCGACTGCGGAAGTGCCTCAGATGAAAATCGTAATAAACGAAAATTATATTTCAGCGGATACATAAAATTTTTTTAATTAAATTCAGATAATTTTTATTTCGTTTTTTTTTTCTAGCTATCGACGACGATAAATTAAATATGGTGGAGGCCGCGGCGCAAGTATTTGTATTCTTTATAGCAGGTTTTGAAACTACATCTACCACTCTCACATATTGTTTGCACGAGTTAGCGAAATATCCAGAAGTCCAAGCGAAACTACAAGAAGAAATTGACGAAGCTGCGAACAGTCCAAATGGTTTCAATTACGAAAATGTCATGAACATGAAATATCTTGATATGGTGTTCAATGGTGAGTTTTAAAAATCAATTCGTCTGCATTGGATAATCGAAATAATTCGATACATAATTGCAGAGACGTTGCGTAAACATCCACCAGTACCCTTTATAAATCGGCTATGTACCAAAGATTATCAGATTCCTGATTCGGACATTGTCGTCCCAAAAGGAATGAGACTTGCAATTTCCGTATCTGGAATACAAAACGATCCAGACATATTTCCCGATCCAGAAAGATTCGATCCTTCGCATTTTTCGAAGGAAAATTGCGCTGACAGGAGTTCTTACTATTTTCTACCATTCGGCGAAGGACCTCGAATATGTATTGGTAACTTATTCATGCTATGAAAGTTTGTCGATTTTCACGAATAATCTATATAATAATGAAAATTGTTTTTTCAGCGAAAAGGATAGCTTTTATGCAAGGAAAACTTGGCCTCGTAACGTTGCTACACAAATTCAATTTTTCTATTTGTGAAGATACGCCGATACCTTTGCAGTACAGTAACCGTACTTTCTTACTAGTCACTGACGACAAGCTATACTTGAAAGTTACCAGAAGATAAAAATAATTTTTAGACTACGTTTACTACCATACAAATATTTTTTACAGGCACGTACATTTATTCATGAATATCTCAAGATTACAATATAAACAACGTTTTGAATAAACTCAATAATAAAAATTGATAAAAGCAAATGATTTTTCGTAGGAAACTTCTTGAGGAACAGCAGCCGAAAATTTTATCAATACCCTTTCTATCGGTTTTATACTTTTTTCAAACCAGTCCTCGTAATAAATAATCCAGAACTTATTAGAATTATTTTTGTAAAAGAATTTTCACGGTTCCCTGATCGTGGATGGTTTAGTAATGAGGATATTGATCCACTGTCTGGCCACCTGTTTTTATTGTCTGGTGAACGGTGGAAAAAATTAAGAATGAAAATTTCTCTTATGTTTTTTCCTCCAGATTAGGAGAGATACAAACTAAGCAAGCTATCGTAGCCATGATAAGAAATTACAGACTCGATATTTGTGACAAGACTATCGTTCCCACAGACTATACTTCTCTCACATTTGTACAAAAGCCAAAGAGAGGTATTTATCTGCGAATTCAAAAAGGCCAGATGTAAATTTACGAGTTATGAATAAATACTTTTTTAAATAAAAAATAATACTTGCCTTCGCCTTTCATACTTGCATTTTTCACAATTTGAGACTATTGTGTTTTTTATGTTTTTTTATGTTTAATGAAAACGTTATAAATGATCTACGTCGTATGAGTGCGTGCAATTAATCATTGGAACTGACAGATACTACAAAGCATCATTGGAATTTTTCGCAAAAAAATTCGTCCGGATAAGTTACATAAGCGATCGATGATAAAATGCATATCAATCAATCAATTGCACTCATGGTTACACAGCATATTTTTGCGAAAAAGTCGAGAAAGAATAAGGAGTTAAACTCTTATTTACAACCCTTAGGTTCTACATCTGAAATATATTTTCTAGTATAATAATACCGAGGGCATATAAAATTCTCAGATACTCGAGCTTACGTATTGTAATAGATATATATATTTAATTCATTTTCTTTGCACAAAATCTGAGTTTCAATTAGAAATGATTGTAATAGCAGGTGCTGCCTTGGCACTCTAACACGTTGACTTGCAACATGCGTCACAATGATAATGTAGTTTATACAATCATATGTACATACATTGACACGTCTTCTTGATTACTTAACTTTGTTTTTATCATTGACAGTGCGACAAACAATACTGTATTGAAAAAATACAATATATTAGTTCGCGATAGCTTGATTTTTTCAAAAATGTTTTCTCACTGGTAAGCAAGCGCGGTAAGTGGTATAGATTTCATGAAAATAGTATAGGAGGTACTCATGATCAAAATTTCAACGTAAACGAAGAATTTTAGTCGTAGGGGCAAAATACCAATTCTAAAGTACTGCAATTTCAACTATAGTTTTTTTTAAGCTTGATTGTATACAATCCATATATTGAAGAGCTAACACATTATTATATTAAAAATAATAATAATAATAGTAATAAATTCTACTATTGGCAGTACATAAAAAGTACACAATAACGATTTGCAGACATATAGGTCTAGTAGTACCGTGACGAGATGCACTTGTCATAAAATAGTAGTTAGCCGGGGATATTAAAGTACTTATACTTCAAAAAAGTGATTTTCTCTTATTGGCAAAGACATGGGATACCTCACGATAGTTTTACAGTGCCTCTTGGTATTTTCAGCACTGATTTCTTCATGCAAAGAACAACGATGGGTAATTATTCAAAATGCGTATACATAATTACTTACTGTACTTTTAAATTTCAAGGACTACGAAATTTTTGAACTCATATTATTGTATATTTCAGGTAATGTAGTCAAAATAGCTATGAAAGATTCAAAAAATTCCCTTTTCATGGATTATACATGTTCCATTCGCGAGTTTTGATGATTAACGATCCTGAACTAATTAAGCAGATATTAGTCAAAGATTTTGCAAATTTTTGCGATCGAGGTCTTTATGATAATGCCGAAATCGATCCATTGATTGGTCACTTATTTTTCTTAAGCGGCGACAAATGGAGGACGCTGAGAGCTAAATTATCACCGACCTTCACATCTGGAAAACTTAAACACATGTTTCCTATTTTAAATGACATTGCTCATGAAATGATTTCTGTTACTAATGAAAATTTAATGAAAACAAATATTGTTGAAATGAAAGACACAATAGCAAAGTTGTGTAACAATTACTCTTGACATTTAAATATTTTTAGAGCTCACATTTCTTATTCATTTTATAAATATACTACTGATGCAATTTTTACTCTAGCTTTCGGCTTAAACAGTCAGTCTTTAAGACATCCAGATAGTGAGTTTCGACATTATGGAAATTTGACGATTGAAACCAATATAATACGTGGCTCATTGGGAATGTTTGCGCCCAAAGTACTATACGCTTTGCGACAACCATTTACAGATCCTAAAGTCATAATTTTTTTTGTTAAACTATTCAAAGATATGGTCGATGAAAGAAGAGCAGAAAATATCAAAAGAAGAGATTTTTTAGATTCTTTGATAGATCTTATGGACCAGGAACAAATAGTTGACAAGGAAATGCAAAATTCTAACACAGGTATGTTCAAGTATGTAATAAAATTTTACGATTATCCGTACGAGTTTGGAAATGGAGCTTTGTCATATGATTAAGTGCTATTAATATATTATCTGACTGTCAGTTAATGATACGCTAATATTGCTATAATTATTTCAAGAGAAAATCGCAAGGCGACTAGAGCTATTGGAAGCAACTGCTCAAGCTTTTGTGTTCTTTATTGCTGGATTTGAAACGTCTTCTTCAATAGCTACGCATTGTCTTTATGAACTTGCTTTGAACCCGGAAATACAAGAAAAGGTGCATAAAGAAATCGATGAATTGAAAAACAATTCCAAGACTTTGAACTACGACAATTTTTTGCTATTGGAATATCTGGATATGGTTTTCTATGGTAGGTGTCTTTTAAAGAACTGTATTTTTTCATTTCCATTAATAATTTTGAATAAGAGTTATATCATTTTTTTTTCTTCAAATTTAGAAACAATGAGAAAACATCCGTCTGTGCCATTTTTGAATCGTGTTTCTATCAATGATTACAAAATACCAAATTCAGATTACACTATTCCAAGTGGTATGAGTTTGATTATTTTAGCTTCTGGATTACATATGGATCCAGATATTTTTCCTGAACCTCAAAAATTCGATCCCGTGAGATTTAACAAAGAAAACATTGCATCGAGGCATCCTTATTCTTATTTGCCATTTGGAGAAGGTTCGAGGATCTGCATTGGTAAGATATGACGTGTTAATAATAGAATCAAAGATTCATATTTTCAATATAAATAAATACAAATAAACACAAATAAACGTTTTTCCGTAGGTAAACGTTTGGGAATACTTCAAAGTAAAATGGCTCTATTTCATCTGCTATCAAATTACAAATTTTCTGTATGTGAAAAAACTCCTATACCAAATTATTATTCACCTAAATCTATTGTTCAGACGCCTCGTGATGGCATGAATTTAAAAGTTGAAAAAAGAAAATAAATTCAAATAAAGTATGTTGAATAGAAACAAATGGCGATTTTATTTTCGTCAGTATCAAATAGAAGTTAGTTTTCTTCCTTATGAATTGAAATTAGGTGATTACAACAACGGTATATTTCATACACTTACATAATAAATTTTCATAAAAAATTTTTTTTACAATTATTAATTATTTCTTTTTTTTTTCAAGTACATATAGATGTTTTATGCGTCAACATGACACAGCTGTATGCACTGTTTTTAAGATATAATAAGGCAAGTCATAACGATGATATCAGTAATGTACAAATAGCAGTTGTAACAACATACTAATAAATACTTCAATAAAGTCATACTCCCAATTATTCCGAATGCATTTATATAATGTATGAACCAAAATCATCTACAAATGTATATTTTTTTCTTAATCTTTTATAAAGAATTTTTGTTCACAATGTAATGTATTACTTGAATTCAATCACTAATATTTTTAGTCAAGTGTACGCTATGTCTGTACTGTAGAAGTTTAAATTTTAACAATTATCACTGTAGTAAACGGATCGTCAGGTCATTGTATAAACCGTAAGTACAAATTGTTTTTAAGAGCCGAAAGGAGATTAGATATGAACACAATCTCAATGTTGTATTTTTACCGTGCAAACCAAGAGCATTTCGTCTGATTCTGGAGCACGCAAGAGTCATGAAAATGTTCGAATTGGATGCAAGTGTACTCGGCTGCAAAGTACTTTGGGTTTCTGTTATAATCGGTTTACTCTATTTATACTTCAAAAAAGTGATATATTCATACTGGCAAAGGCATGGAATACCTCACGATGACTATTCCCTACTTACTGGCATTTTTGGCAGAGATTTTTTCACGCAAAAAATTAGTCTTGGTAACAATACAAATTTGATATTCTATCAAGCACTTGTTCTTGTTTATATAATATGAATATGGATTCACTCTAATATCCATTTTTACAAAATTAACTATTATGAAAATACTTTTTTGTCATTATATATTATATGCAGCCTGTTCACATTTAATAATAATTACAAAATAATTACAGGTAACATAATAAAAAGAAGTTATGAAAAAATGAAAAAACATCCTTTCCATGGAATATACATGTTTCATAACCGTGTCTTGATGATCAATGACCCTAAATTACTCAAGCTAATATTAGTCAAAGACTTTACTCATTTTTGTGATCGAGGGCTTTACTCCAACTATAAAATAGATCCACTGAGTGGGCATTTATTTGCATTAAGTGGTGATAAGTGGAGAACATTGAGAGCAAAACTTATTCCCACGTTTACTGCTGGAAAGCTTAAGCAGATGTTTTTCATTATGCAAGAAATAGCAGACGAAATGATCAGAGTAGCCGATGAAAATGTATTAAAAACTAATATTCTTGAATTCAAAGATTTGGTTGCAAGGTAAAATTTAAAGTTTTAATTCATTTTTTTTTACTTACAAATTTCAAATAAACATACCAATGATTTTTCTTAATTTACAGATATACCACGGATACTATTTTCAGTCTCGCTTTTGGCTTAGATAGTAGATGTCTGAGAGAACCAGATAACGAATTTCGTCACTACGGAAGTAAGACAGTTGAAAATGATATCATTCGAGGGTCATTAGGGTTTTTTGCACCTGGAATTTTAGATTTCTTTCATATACCATTTATTCAGCCCTGTCTAAGCCAATTTTATATAAAGCTGTTTCAAGACATGGTTGATAAACGAAGAAGAGAAAATGTTAATAGAAATGACTTCCTAGACGCCTTAATATATTTGATGGATCATGAACAACTAGTTAATAAAGATATGGTCATTTCCGCCGATGGAATTAGTGCTGGTAATTGGAATTATTACTGATTAATTACTGAACTTCGTGAAATATCAATGAACTATCGGATTTTAAACGATTTTCAGAGAAAATATCAAAAAAGCTTGAACCGTTGGAAACAGCAGCTCAAGCATTTGTGTTTTTTATTGCTGGATTTGAAACATCATCTTCAATAGCTACACACTGTCTCTATGAACTTGCTCTAAATCCCGATGTGCAGGAAAAAGTTCACGAGGAAATAGATGAGCTATTGCAAAATTCTAAATTAACCTATGAAAATTTAATGCAACTGGAGTATCTTGATATGGTCTTTTACGGTACGTTTTGGAAATTGATATCTCACTTATTGTAGTTATAGATTTTTCAAAATTATTAATATATTTGTAGAGACCATGCGAAAACATCCATCACTGCCGTTCTTGAATCGCGTTTGCGTCAACGATTACGAAATTCCGAATTCAAGTTTCACAATACCGAAGGGCATGGGTATAATAATATCAGTATCTGGACTTCACAACGACCCAGATTTCTATCCTGAGCCACAAAAATTTGATCCACTAAGATTCAGTAAAGGAAGTATGGCTTCAAGGAATCCTTACACTTATCTGGCTTTCGGAGAAGGCCCGAGAATCTGTATTGGTAGAGAGAAAAAAAAACGAAAGTCAAATCCTAAAATAATAAGCCATTTTATGATGAAATTAATTATTAAAGCCTTTTTTTTTTGTAGGTAAACGTCTGGGAATACTTCAAACTAAAATGGCTGTATTTTATTTGCTGTCGAAGTACAAAGTTTCAGTTTGCGAAAAGACCCCTATTCCCAATCAGTATTCTTTGAAATCAGTCTTGCAAACACCCAAAGATGGCATATATTTAAAAGTTGATAAAAGATCAATTTTTTAAATGATTCTATTAGTTGGTAGTAAAAAAATACCGGTATCAGCTTAATGCATCACAACGCCTTCAATTGACGTAGCAATCGAAAAAAATATATTGTTGCGACTTTAAAATCGACAACTGTAAATGTAATTAGATTATTGGATTTTGATATCGGCATGATTATAAATAATACGGTAAGATCCTCGCTGGCGGACAAGTATAGAAGGGGCGCGTTGCTGGCGTGAAACTCAAAAAAAAAAAAAAAAAAAAAAAAAAAAAACAAGGTGATAAAACAACTGAAGGTCCAAGAATCTGCCTAAAATGAAATATTGCATAAGAAGTAAAAGTTGTAACAGTGTAAATAAATAATTTTTTCGCAGGTAAACGTTTGGGAACAATCCAGAGTAAAATGGCCATGTTTCTGCTATTGAATTACCACTTTTGATCGGTTTGCGAAAAAACACCTATACTGAGTTTTTATTCACCAAACTCACTTGTCCAAAAACCTCGAGATGGTATATATTTGAAAGTTGACAGAAGAGAGGTGGCGAAGAACTGAAATAGTTAATCACGTAACTCGTGATGTAAATAAGCTTTATTTAGTAAAGATGAAAATGTCCGAAGTAAAGAACGCCGGAGATGCCAAAAGGAATCAGATCATTGACATTAAAAGAAATAAATTCAATGTGCCACTTTGGCAAATGTTCAATAATTATTTTAGTGTAAAGTACGGCTTCTGAAGAATATTTAAATCAAAATTAAATTTTGCTTTGAATGTTCTTCACAAATAAATTTTATTATTTGAAAAAAAAATGTGTTTCTTTTTACCTTTCTCTGGTTTTTTCATTGTTGGTTAATATTTATCAATTATTTTTTATCTTTTTTGAAATTATAAGGACTGATTTACACTTCATTTCAAGAACAATTTTTTGGAATGATAATTTAACGCAAATTGATCCATATTTTTAATTCGAGTAGTATCGTTTTTCCGTAGATCATCACAATTTTCCAGCATAAATACCGGTTGTTCAATATACTGTCAACATAATATTATGTATTAGAAGATACTGACTCGTAATTTGACATAAACACAAAGCGTTATAAATCGACTCATACCGTTTTTCCGCGCATCCCCTCAATTCATTCCCTTGTACTAATCAGTAACCTTGTAACTTGACTATGAATGTGCATCCCATATTTAAATATATGTGTATATATTATACTATCTTTCAGCCTATCAGATCACGAATAAACTGGCTTCACTTCGCCAGGTTCACTTTTTTATAAAAGAAAGGTCTTCGCTCTACAGTAATCTTTATGTACACAACATATGTACTCTCACATAACACCTGATCACGTGACTATCTTTCGGCCAATCAAATCACGAATAAACTGGCTTCACTTCGCCAGATTCACTTTTTTATAAGAAGGATAAGAAGGATAAGAAGGAAGTGTACATGGCGGCCATCTAGAGGCTGTTGTAACACATCAAGGGAAAAAAAAGGATAAGAAGTATTACTATACCATGTATTCGATTTACCTTCGATCTTTTACATAAAGCAATAGACATTAATGCCCGTGAGAACTAGAGACGTAGAAAATAAATTATAGATTCGCGAAATCAAAAACTGATGTGTCATGGTTATATATGACTTAAGTTTCGTGTTACAATAAAAAAATTCTAACTCTTGGTGAAATTGACTTGATGTTCTTAGAAAAACTTTGGTAAATTTTTGTAATAGTAGTGAATAGAAACAGTCATGACAATACAGAAATATATATCTATTCAATGAAAATGAAAGCTTTAGTTTATGCTTGCAAAAATCAATTTCTTGGAGTTCAAAACATTTTTACATTAATTATAATTTTATGATGGCATTCGAAAATACCATTTTGAAAACAGAGTACGATTTGCTCCTCTACGTTTAAGCGCTGCATATCTCACTAATGACAATTTATATGTCAGTTCATTAATGACATATCCCTGTTACATGCGATGGCAAACGAAGGTATTTGAGTCAGTATTAACACGCGAAAAAATTACAAACGTAGTTTCCGTCGATGCGAGTGTACGTCAAGTTCAAGTATACCACGAGGATTTTCCAACTGTGTCGGTTATAAAAAATTCAATTTGAAAGTTATTAATCCGAATTTCGAATCGTCAATATGCTTCAATCACTAGAACCATTACTCTTTTCTAAATATTTCTGGATAACTGCAGTTTTAGTTGCGTTTTATGGATATGTAAAGTTTATTGTTTTTACTTATTGGAAAAGACATGGAATACCACACGAACCACCACAAATGCCGTTTGGTAATGCTTTACCCGTAGTTCTCGGAAAAAGTTCTTTAGGTAAGAATTTTACATGAGAAATCATTAATGTGCTGGCATGAATTTGCTTATTAGCTATGTCCCGCTTCACATGAATCATTATTTTTGAATGAGAATTATAACTTTATATAACATTGTAATACAAAAAAATTAATCGTAAAAATTGAAGTTTAAATTACATGCTTCAAGTAAAAATGATTTTGTAATAACGCAGGAAATCTTGTGAAAGCAAATTATGACAAATTCAAGAAAAATCGTTATCATGGTATCTACATCTTCCATCAGCCTTTATTGCTTATCAACGATCCTGAGCTCATCCGACATATTTTGGTAAAGGAATTCAACAAATTTCGCGATCGAGGCTTGTACTATAACGAAAAAGTGGATCCACTGTCGGGTCATTTATTTTTACTACCAGGCGAAAAATGGAGAAAACTAAGAGCAAAGCTGTCACCAACATTTACCTCTGGTAAATTGAAACAAATGTTTCCTCTGCTCAAAGAAATTGGCGATGAGTTGATCAAAGTGTGCGACACAACAATAACTGAAGGAAACATCATTGAATTCAAAGATTTGATTGGAAGGTGAATTACACATAAATTTTTATTCCAATGTCGGTAACAATCGTAGAACGAAGAACTGTTTTCTATTTTTGGATATACATTAAACACTTTCAAACTATTGAAAAATTTTCCTTTTCATTGCGTGAAATTCAAGTCTAATTTTCGTTTTTAAAACACGCCATTTTTATTTATTGAAGTTGTATTTAAAAAATGTAGGTACACAACAGATAGTATTTCCTCAATAGCATTTGGATTCAACTGCAAAAGTTTGGACGATCCTGAAAACGAGTTTAAACGTTATGGGTCAATGGTATTTGATCAGAATCCTATCCGGAATGCTGTTGGTGCATTCGCTCCAGTCGTTTTAGATATTCTCCACATCCCTTTAATCCGTAGAAGAGTGATAAACTTTTTTACAACGACTTTTCAAAACATGGTTAAATACAGGCGACAAAATAATATTGTCAGAAAGGATTTTTTCGATTTATTAATGCAATTAATGGACAAAGGTGCATTGGATGAGGACGAGAAATTGAATGGGACTGGTTCCAAATTATCAGATGACGAGAAGATTACTATGGTTCAAGCACAAGCGCAAGCGTTTGTTTTCTTTGTTGCTGGATATGAAACAACATCTTCTACGATTACCTATCTCTTGTATGAATTAGCTTTAAATCCAGATATTCAGGATAAAATACATTCAGAAATTGATAATTTTTTTGCCAACGGAGAGTTGACCTACGATAGAATTATGAATGAGCTTAGTTACTTGCATATGACCTTTAATGGTAAAGTCTTTGGTTATGTGAGTGAAAAAGGTTGTATAAATTAACGTATAAAATATACCCGTTATTTCAGAAACATTGAGAAAACATCCTTCAGTTCCGTTTTTGAATCGGCTGTGCCTCGAAGATTGGAAAATTCCGGACTCGAACTTTACAATAAAAAAAGGAACTGGGGTTATGATTTCCGTCACTGGATTACAAAGCGATCCAGATATATTCCCGAATCCAGAAAAGTTCGATCCAAGTCGATTTTCAAAGGAAAATGTCGCGGCGAGATCTCCTTACGTGTACCTACCTTTTGGAGATGGACCTAGAGTTTGCATTGGTAATTTACAGTTTGCAACAACTGGATTTATTAAAGAAAATTTGTTATCATTAACTGTTTAATTTTAGGAACACGTTTCGGAATACTTCAATCAAAAATAGCACTTGTAGCTTTACTTTCCAATTATAAATTTTCTACTTGCGAGAAGACTCCAATTCCTATACAATATTCAAAACGATCTTTTACTCAAGCACCACATGGTGGTGTTTACTTGCGAATGGAAAAGAGGGTGAAGTAGATTGAGAACGTACGAAGAAATACTAAAATATTTTAAATAAACTGTTTTTCTTTTCTCAATAAAAATGTAATCTACAAAAATTTGTCAGTTTTTCAGACTGAAACATTTATTGATTTTAATTAATTTTTTTTTTCAAATAACTTTTTTCTTTCCATGAGCGAAATTTACTCGAAAGTAAATAAAATTCCAATATAATTTATTTCTCATTAATGACTGAGTTTTAATTTATTTAGTTAATGAACAAGTCATTTTTAGAATCTTAAATTTTTAACTAATTAGGGTGATACCGATTAATTTTTCGAGCTATAAATATAATATGTATAACATTATTCATCATTACCGAACTTTTACATAAATATATCATTTTACACATTCGAAAAGTGCCGCAATTTTTTTATGGAAACACTAACGCCATCAGACGTGAGACTAGCAACTGAGTGCTGCAATCCTCGTGATTCAAGTCTGATAGAGAATTGAGTTGATTATCAAATTACGCCCTGCGCGCTATGGTTGCTACTTATATAACAGTTGGAAGAGCATTTTCAGTGACTGCGTTAATGGCATTAAAAAAATATGAGAGTTTTCTCGTTACAATTGCACAATTTGTTATTGAGATAAACTGGAATCACAAAAAAGAAATTTCCGTTTAAACTTGATAACTAGAGTCAACACGCACCTTACTTACAAATAAACACATTTGCAAAAGTGTGGCGAACAAGAATGTCGGAGTTAGCAGAGAGTATTTTCCATTCTAAAGTATTTTTGATAACTTTAATTCTTTTTCTTATTTATTTGTACTTGAAATTAGTTATTTATTCATATTGGCAAAAACGTAGAATACCCCATGACGATTTTTCAATATTGACTGGTATTTTTGGCAGAGATTTTTTAACGCAAAAAATAACTGTGGGTAAGTTATCATTACTACTCATATCTAAAAAAATAATTTTATCAATCAGTACGATAATAAAAACATAGCACTAAGTTTAGTTATTTCATTTGAGATACAGTGATTAGTAAAATATGCGCTGTGTAATGAGATCAATGTTATATGTATAAGCAACGACGTGCATCAAGCTGCGTTTTCATGTTTCAAATGAATGGGCAGTCGCGCAAAGATAATTTTCGCAATGTTTTATCCTTATAAAACAAACATGCATTTGGAAAATTATTTCCCAATTTGTTTTCTCATTGTTTGTGTAGCAGAATATCTAATTTCGATTTAAATTACCATAATTTCATGATGCCAAAAATAATCTATAAAATTTAAATCTTTAGACAAGATGCAAAACCATTATAATATTTTTACAGGTAACGTTTTTAAAAGGAGTTACGAAAAATTCAAAAAATACCCTTTCCATGGAATCTATGTGTTCCACAATCCTGTTTTGATGATCAATGATCCTGAACTTATAAAACATGTACTAGTAAAAGATTTCGCGAATTTTTGCGATCGAGGGCTCTATTGCAATCCTAAAATCGATCCGCTGAGTGGACATCTTTTTCTCTTGTATGGTGACAGATGGAGGACTCTGAGAACCAAATTGTCTCCTACGTTTTCAGCAGGGAAACTCAAACAAATGTTTCATATATTAAATGAAATTGCCATAGATATGATTAAGGTGGCTGATAAAGATTTGATAAATACTGATATTGTTGAAATGAAAGAGCTAATTTCCAGGTATATATTGAATATAAACAATATTATAACAATATCACATTGTATAATTTCCGTTCTAATAAAATCTTCTATTTCAAATTTTAATTCGCAGATACACAACCGATGCAATTTTTAGTCTTGCGTTTGGAGTCGACAGTAAATGCTTGAAGTATCCTAACAATCAATTCCGTCATTATGGTAATTTGTCAATTGAAAACAGCATAATGCGTGGCGCCGTGGGCTTTTTTGCACCCAAATTATTGTATGCTTTTAGGCAACCTTTTACAAATCCTGATGTAACGAAGTATTTTATCAAATTATTTCGAGATATGGTTGATAAAAGAAGAAGAGAAGATGTCAAGCGAAAGGACTTTTTAGATTCTCTAATAGATCTTATGGACCATGAACAATTAGTTGATAAAGAAATGACAAACTCTAGTGGCATAAGTGCTGGTATGTATCGGAACATTTTTTAACTATAAAGGTGCCAATAAAATATTTTTATATTATATTTGAAAATTTTAGAAAACATTGCGAGAAGATTAGAAATATTGGAAGCAGCAGCTCAAGCATTTGTTTTTTTCATCGCTGGATTC
This sequence comes from Galeopsomyia nigrocyanea, assembly GCA_035047105.1. Classification (NCBI taxonomy): domain Eukaryota; kingdom Metazoa; phylum Arthropoda; class Insecta; order Hymenoptera; family Eulophidae; genus Galeopsomyia; species Galeopsomyia nigrocyanea. The sequence continues at coordinate 1,687,281 of JAWWMK010000020.1, read as the reverse complement.
GAGACATCCTCTTCGGTGGCTACGCATTGCCTTTATGAACTTGCCTTAAATCCCGATATACAAGAAAAACTCTATGACGAAATCAAAGACCAGTTAAGCACTTCAAGTGGCTTGAATTATGAAAGTTTAATGCAATTCAAATATCTCGATTTGGTATTTCTGGGTAAATATTAAAAAAATTATTATATTGATAAAGTATTCAATTTCTTACACGTATAATCAAATGAATTCTCGTTTTAGAAACTATGAGGAAACATCCATCTGTTCCGATATTGAATCGTATTTGCATTAAAGATTATAAAATTCCCAATTCTGATTTTACTATAAAAAAAGATACATGCATTATAATCTCAGTATCGGGTCTTCACAGCGATCCACATATTTATCCTGAGCCAGAAAAATTCGATCCTTTGAGATTTAAGAAGGAGAATTTGGAATCAAAAAATCTTTACGCTTATTTAGCTTTCGGCGAAGGACCAAGAATTTGCATAGGTATATTGCATATTTATGTTGTATAATAGATTGTATAAATATTGCAAAGTCAAGTATTATCGTACTTTATTATATTTGTTCTAGGCAAGCGACTTGGGATACTTCAGAGTAAAATGGCTATATATCATTTACTGTTGAATTACAAATTTTCCAAATGCGACAAAACGTCCATTCCGATTGAGTATAATCGAAGGTCATTATTACAAACCCCCAGGGATGGAATTTACTTGAAAGTTGAAAAAAGAAAAGCTAATTAGTTTAAGATTAAAAAGAATATCAAAGTTAATATTTTTGTAATATACAGTGTACTTGTATGAATTACTAAAAAATTATGTATGTATTAAAAAATAATATAAAATAGAAATTATAAATTGATAAGTGTACAATCAAGTTTCGTGATGAAATAAAAAAAACAAATGTTTGATTCAAAAAAATTATTTTCAAATGAAGAAATCAAAGCCAGTTACTGCACGCGAGACAATTTGATAAACATTAAAGTTAAATTATTTTTTCAATCATTCAACTGTTTTCTTATTACAGCAGCATCTAACATTTCACAAGAGCAGACTCACTGACCTTCACCAAATTAATTAACGGTAATGTTAATTTAATAATTATCCGATGATCCGTGACCTATCTGACATAATTACTGTTATGGTGTAGTGAACTTTAATACTCTCATTACAATGTACCATAATTACATTTTAATTACTATTGGTCATACATGTATACCAATAGCTGTTCCTCAGTAGCTTCAATAATTCCGACGGAATATCCACGAAAAATTTCGCGAAAAAACATGTTCTTTACGCGACAGCAAGCAAATACTGCAGGAAATATTGTGAAAAATGTTCCAATAAACAGAAAAATGACAATTAATGATAAGACTCAAATCTCAAGTAAACTTATCTTTAACTCGATAAAACTTATGGGTGAATCAATGTCTTTATGGCCTTTGGATTCTGGCGCCACGAAATTGCGTTATCGCATATTTCGTTTTATGTGGTGGTTTAATGTTCTAAATTTTGGGTTTGCGCTGCTTCCCTTATTAATGGCAACATACAGAGTCAGAAAAAATATTTTGAAATTTGCAATGGCTTGGATGGAGCTGATAGCTATATCCGAATGTTTAGTAGCTTATCTGACTTCAAGAATTCATGAAAAGCGCTTGAAGGTAGGTAATCGGGCGTGTTTGATTTAGTGTATTTATGTTATTATACAACTTATTTAAAGAATTGCTTTTCTTGTACAGATTTTATTTAGATCAGTTGAAGATATTATGAATTGTGGTGATCGAAAAAAGCGTAGAATTATAATGGAAAATTTCAAAAAATTCACCAAATGCTTTTACCTCATGTGCGGATCTTACGTGATATTAATTATTTCATACTTGATCGACGATACGATTAATTCATTCGAAAATTATATGTTGAAAGCGTGGTATCCATTCCCAACGACTTATCTACCAGTAAAGATTTTAATTTTTGCGCATCAAGCTTATGTTACGTTTGCCTCACTATTTCTTGTCGTTCTTGATAGCATGTTTTGTATTATTATATTTTCTGCCATCATCCGATTCGATATTTTAGCCGAAAATTATGAAAAAGCACGTACCTGCTCTGAATTATCAGTATGCATACGAAATCATCAGGACTTAATATGGTAAACAATGAAAAGGAACTATAAGCGCCAAAAATATGAAACAATTTTTGAATATATCAACAAGTGTAATATATTAGTAAAAAAACTGTTTTAGTGATGTTAAACAGTTTATTGCAGCTTCTCGATTATGTATTATAAAAGCAATTTTGGCTAGCATGGGATATTTTATCAGTGCAGGTTTCTGTCTCATGCAAGTAAGTTGGAACAAACACGTGGTTGGTTAAACACGTGGAAAATATATTTAACGGACTTTGGTTATTTATCATTGCAGGGAAATTTTGGAGGTATAATACATAAACCATTTTTTGCAGTGTTAGTGACCGCAAGCGCAAGACTTTTAGTCTACGCTTACACTGCAGACGAAATCATGGACAAAGTGAATACCCCCAAGAAATTTAACTCATTATTGTATTGCAATAACATTTAATGTCGATTTTTACAGCATGGGCATATCAGTTTCATGATTTACAATAGCAATTGGAGTCGCAATCAGAAAAAAGTCATCAAGACTCTGATTATAATAATGCAAAGATGTCAAAAACCAATTAAGATATCCTACAGTATATTTTTTAAACCGTTGAGCATGGCTGTTTTTTCAGAAGTTAATAACATGAATATCAAGCCCATACTATCGAAATCGCATTCACTACAATTTGTAATGTTTTTTTCATCATTTTCAGTATGTTTATGCAAGTTTTTCTTATCTAATGGCATTGCTGACCATTCAAAAGAAGTACGTATGAAATTGATTTTGAGCAGGATGGTAATGGATTAATTATTTATCCATTCACTTTAAGTTACTAATTAATTTCAATTTAAATTGTAATTTTATAACTTATTTTAGGGCGCTTATGTCAAGAGAGACAACAAATAATTGAACATTGTCTTCTAACACAATTTATCAGTATTATTTTACAGAATATTGCTCTATAAATTTCCGTATAAATTAAAGGCACTACGTTACTACAATTCTTTGCATGAAGCAAACATATTATCATTAGAATTAATTAAACCCGTAAAAAATACACTTATCATAGGCTGTGTTAAATTTATGTAAAAGGTCATTAGCGATCGATGGAAATGAATGTTCGGACACATTTCAAGTACTTTGAATAATCAATTTTTTCTAATTATGGATACAAATTTGAAGCTAAATTGCCATTCTCTCGAGAATCTGCTCATCTCGATTCAAGTTTCCGAATTTTAATATTTATACAATTGACACATTAATTTTCGTCAAAAAGTTTCTTTGCGTTCCGGACTTTGAAGCCTCATAATTTCTGAATGTAAAGATCTAAGATTCATCGAAACTTGGTGTGTCGACTCTAAATGTTATTAAAATTCATTTGAAACTTGAATAAGGGTGGACAGTGTTTCGAGAGAGCAGCAATTTTATGAAAAATACAGATCGTTGCTCGATCAATTCATGCGGTTGCACTATGAAAGCTTATAAAAACTCAAACGCGAAATAATTTCTTGATCAAACTGTTCATACATGAGAATATATCTGTTAAATAAAATAAATACATCACTTAGTGCGATGATTGACAAAAATAAATAATATGTTTGTATACGTAATTTTATAAACTCAATCAATCGGGCAAAGTTAAGTACAAAAAACGTGTGTTTAATGTGAAAAGTGCAAAGTTACGGCTTGCTGATGTTTACGAGATGTCGATTATTGTGTATGTAATTACAATCTTTTCAATATATAAGAAAATATACAGACTGCATTTGTTAATTTCAATGTCTCCCACATAATTTCTTTGTTCTATTTTCAGAACTAAATATGCATTTTTCATAATGCCACGTCGTGGTCGTTTCATATTTCAACACTGAAATAATTCGTAACAAGAAAAATTGTTTTTTTCACGCGAGAATCGGTTAATCGCTGTATTTAAAATCCAACTATCGAGAAAAGTACGGAGAATGAATGCGGATGTATCGATTGAAAAGTGAAATTTCTTTGAAGCCGACGAAAGACCTGTACACAAAAGGTCGCTAAAGGCCAATAACACCTGCGTATATAACGCCTGGCGGTCAATGCTTTTACGAGACCGAGAGGTCATTATCCTTTATCAGAATCGATCTACATATTGTGAGACACATTTGACAGTCACGTTGATAGAAGCAATCTTTAGCAGTGAGTATAATTAACATCGTTATATTTTTAGAAAATCGATGCATCAACTCTAAAGTCTTAGATCTTGACTACTTGTTCAACAACAACAAAAATCCATGGATTATCATAATTTTTCCAATACAAATTTCACATTTAACTTGCTGTATTTTAATCACTGCGTATTAACAACTAGAACTCAAAATTTAGCTTTATGATCAAGAATTTAAAAATAAAAATCTCAATCAACTCCAAGTATACTCTTCAAAAAATTATCCAAAAGCTATACGCATTCGTAAATACCCGCAACTGAAACAAAAAAACAAAAGTGCAACCAGCACCCACACACCTCTCGGATGACCGTCAAAGATGACCAACAGCCACGCAATATAGAGGTCATTATCCCTAGCGAAAGGGGGGGGGGGGGGGGTGATCGATATTTTCAACTTCAGGGTAGAATTCTCGGTGCCGCTTGATACCGAGCGCCCGATAGTCGTCATGGTGATCAAATGTTGGTGCCTGCGGCGCCCACACAAACCTTCCACGCGCGTCGCGTGCTCCACTAGATCCCGCAGTCGGCCGCGAGCCGCCGACCGCGCAAATATTGACGCTTTTATCGCCGAAGCATCGGCAAGTGCAAGCCTCGACCTTTACAGGTGATTGTCCTGTCCAGGTAGCTCACCTTCGTTGTTTACGAACAATCTTGCTTTTTTGTTTTTTTTTTTTTATCGTTCGGGGTTTGATCACTTATCTTGGTTGCGATGTCAGTGGCTTATTTTGACTGCTTATAGCCTATAGTTGAATGGACTTATAAGCCGAGGGCAGATATGTACAATCGCGATAGTAAATAACGCAATGTTTCCATGTAGTTTGATGCTATATGCAGTAAACTATTTTTACATTGTCTAACTCTCGACTTATCTGTAAGTACCAAGTAGCGTTCTTTTTCTCTCTCTTTTTTCTGTTGAGTAGAATCGTATATGCTTCCTCGCCAGTAAATATTGAATTAGAACGATCTCAAATTCGAATACAGAAGACGTAAAAATATGTAAATAAACACGCGATCTTTCGTTTCTATTAAAATTATCGTTCACGTTGATTGAAAAACTTTTATTCTTTTGTCATAACTTCATATAGCACATTCCAAATTACTCTACTTTATGCACTGCTCTCGTAAAAAAAAAATATATCTATTTATAAACATAATTGTCGACAACTTTAAAATATAGTATATGCGACATTCGTAGCAGCCGGGCCAAATTACACAAATCATTAAAAAAAATCCAACCAACCATCAAACTTCTTACAGAATATACGAATTCACTTAAAAAATTTTCATAATTCGAAGAAAGAAAAAAAAAACCAACAAAAACAAACTCACTCGCGACGCAGGCATCGTAATCGTTGCTCGAGGGTGGGTGTGGGCGGACAAGATATATTAGATGGCCGTGTTGCCGTGTACGAGTTGCCGGTGCAAAAGTGCCGTGCAGCAGCAGCAGCAGCCTCCATGGCAGCAACGACAGCAAGGACCTCGCTTGTCGAGCAGAAGCGTACGCAGTGGGCCAAGGAGAGAGGTAAAAAGAAAAGTAGTGGACACTGTAAAGCTACTTTGATTTATGTGTCAGTCGTGTCGAGTTTGTCGAATAGCACACTTTGTTTCGCGCTCTTTCTTTATCTTTTTTTTTTTGCTTGTTGGCATATTAATTTCGGCAAAAAATGCCGAGTTTTTGCTACGACATCACTCAAGGTACAATCTTCAGAACGAGCAATTTGAAAAAAAAAAAACTTCTAACGTTTCTTAAATTTATTTCTGTCGGCTCTCAATAGAAGAGATGGCAAGGCTTATGGGCAACTTCGTGCCTCTCAAAACCAGTAGCACCATTCGAACGACAATCCGGTAAGTTGTAAAACTACTTAGCCCATCACGATATTAACGATTTAGCATCACGTAAATTTCATCATCAGCACATACTCAAACGACACGAGAGGTTCGCTGGCCGAGATGAATAACAACAACAACAAGCATTATCAACCGCGTTACGCGAGTACGATAAGCTTGCGAAGTTTGACGTCTGACGTAAGCGGCGCTTGTACCACTAGTCTGCGAAATCTCGATTACACGAGCGCCAGTTTGATCAGCCTGCAGGATCAGATGGAACTGGAGCGCTCGTCGCGACGACGAAGTCCGAGCTTGCCACCGATTTACAGCAAGGATGATTATCGTTATCAGGTAAACGAGATGACGTTGATTTCGTTTTGAAATGATGGGACATTCGGGGAGATGCGTGAAAGAGAGTTTGAAATCTCCGTAAATATTTGAAGAGTTTTTAGAGACACTAAAAATTAATCGTTTCGATTCTACAAAACAATGTTGTCACGAAAGAGTCAAATTGATTTTAAGCGAAAATCGGAACAGTGGCGTATAAAAATTAATCGCAAACAATGTATATAGAGAAAGGTGAAGAATCAGTCACTTGCGAGCCTCGACATGATTATGATCTAAGCAAGGACAACGTTACACTCATCATGGGTGTATATGCTCGTTGAAGAGTTTTAATTATGCATCGCGTTTCGCCCTTGTGTTAACAATTTGCAGAAAGTGTAAGGAATTGCAATAGAGTCAATGACAAGGCAATCGACGATTAGTCTTTAAAGTTCTTGCAAGTAGGCGACGAAAAGAAAAGATTATCGTTTATATATCAATATCTGCAGTTTTATTTACGTGTGATATCGTAATGAAGATCTAAAATAATTTCAAGTCAAATTCAAGAATTGAACGATAAGGGATAAAAATATTCTGACCGATGAATTAATTTGTCCGCAAGTTCTCGATACACGCTACAAGACAGAGAGACAGTGAGAAATCACTCTCTCGCCCTCTTTCGAAACTTCGAGTGTCGAAGAAATCTCCCCTACAAGTAAATCACCGCAACACTACCAAACGGAAACTCCAACTCGAATCGTTAATCCAAAAAAATCTTTACTCTAAAAGTCAACGTACCGTTTGATAATTCATACAGCCGGTAAACACGATAGCCTATATAATAAATCAACATTCAGAACGTGGACACGCTAAGAAACGAAAAAAATAAAATAAAGAAAACTGCATGACGGTGTCGCTTTGTACCCGCCCTCCGAAGAAAAAGACGCGGCGGCGGCGGCCGAGTCGTATAAGTAAACCACCGCTGAGGCAAATCGATCGGCAAGTACGTTGACCCAAACCAACCTCTCGGAGAGTATATATATATATACACGGTTTGGCAGCTCTGCTGTATGTCGAAAAGTTTTAGGCACGCCATGACGACGACGTTGGATTTTTTTCGACGGCTTAATTGAACGACAGAGACTTTCGTATATTATGACATTTGGCACGTGGGTAAAGTGGAATATTATTCAAGTTGATTGTGGAAGCTTAGGAATGATGGGATTGATTAAAGCTTAATTGTGACTTGGCAAAATTTATGCTTTTTCTTGGAATGAACTTCAAAAAAATATTGTAGGTATACAATTGATAAATAATAGTTTTATTGTCGATGAATGTAAGAAAAATTATTAATAAAATTTAGGAATCCAAATGTATTGGGATATAATTTATTTTCAAACACGAGTGAATTTTTCTAACTTTGGATAAAATTTGTTGAGTAGTTAGTATTAATCTCAGTTTAAAATGAAAATTTCTCGTTCAGGTTAGGTAATGCCTCATCAGCATTTTAAAATTACCTCAAAGTCTCAGCAAACATATATACAATAACTAGTAATTTTTTTTAGTATAATATAAATACAGTAGTTGTAAAATATTGGCAAAACCATTTACCAAGTAAAATACCCCCATACACTGCACAAAAGAACTACTCATAAAATCAAATCAAAGTCGGTCGGATAAATTGCTAATCCAAAATTAAAAAGCCACCTTATAGCTCGCGTCGAACTGTGTCGTTGCCGTGCACGAAGAGCGTAGTACACACACACGATTGTATATGGCCCCCTTATGGAAAGCCAACGTAAAGTGGAACGCCATTGATCTGTCTGATAACAATGTTATACCTTTTCTTACGTGCACATGTCTCTCGGCGTTTCTTTTTTTGCTTGGAAATCGTGTATACAAGGGAGGGAATCGACCAAAGATTATTATCTTTATCGTCTGATGTAGAAGAGTCATTCAAGATTTTTTTCCCCTCTTTTTTTTTCTTAGTATTCAATTTGAATAAGCGAAGTTGTCGTATCAAAGGTACAAAGCTCTTATTTGATCGATACACACACAAGAAGTAACTTAAGTGCCATTGATTCTCCCCCTTCGTGTATAACTGTGACACGACACAATATCTCATGCAGCTCGTTACGAGTACATTCACTTCTCTAAATAGCTGCACAAGAATGTAAAGACGCCGAAGTGCATTCAACCAACCAGAGGAAAAAAAAAGCACGTCCTACTTAAAAATCGCGATAAAATCGTCAACGATTAAACAGCGCGCACCTTATGATTCATTGCACCGCGAGGACTAATTATCCTCAAAACTCGCGTGCCTCGCAAGCATTTACACCCCCCTCTTTTCTCGAATCACTCAAAATCTAAAGCAAAACAAAGAAAAAAGGAAAAAAAAAAAATGGAACCAGGTTAAACGTATTCTCCATCATCATCTGCACCCAACCCGAATCGTGTCATCAACGCGTTAGAAAGTGCAATCAAGATCAACGAAAAAAAAATACAATATCGCTCGAGTCCCAGTTTACCACCCGCGAGACGCGTATAAATTCATCATTACAACCATTTCACGCGAGAGAAAAGCCGTGTGTGTGTGTGGTATTTTCACCTGGACGTGTGTATATGCATTCTAGGACTGCGAATCGAGCAATCAGCATCAGTCGAGGTCGACCCACAGGTGTTCGCATCGTCGATCTGGTACTATCAAGGATAAAACACAGCAGCGCACGAATGACGAACGCGAGGGTGAAACTTCCGGATACGCCAGTGATAATGTCGAACAGACGTCTCAACAAGTTTTTGTGCTGCCTTGTCATTGTAAGTTTTTTTTTTTTTTGTCGTCGTTTGGATGTGATTACGGGTTTTATTGGCTCCGAAGTAAAACGCGGATAGGCGTGGTTTGACGAAATAACTACTTTCTTGGAAATAGCATTGAGTTGTATATACTTTTCTCGTAGAACGCTTATTGTTTTGTTTGAAAAACGAAGTACGTACGTTTTAGCGTGACGAAGCTGAAAAAAAAACGTAAACGAAAAGTTGCAATGAAATTCAGTATTCGAAAAGAAAAAAAACAATTATTTTTAGCGTTGATTGAATAAATTTTGAAAAATGTTATTTTCTTACAGTAAATTGTAACAATCCAGACTCAGCAATGGGTGAAAGAACCTGGCAGAATCCTTATTACGTGGATGAGAATTCATTGCCTTCGTCGAGAAAGCTCGCAAGCTTGCGAGCTGGAGAATTCAATAGACAAAGATGGGGTAGCGTTTGGGGACAAGAAATGTCGAGAGATCCACCTCCTCCTTCGTGGCTCGAACGAGGATTGTCGAGATTGGATCATACTTCTCAGGTATTTTTATTTAAACATCAAAATTTTTAATTTTGATTTATAGATTAAATATTTTTTTTTGGTATCTTTAATGAAAGACTCGAGCTAATTTGAAAATGAAAATAACGCATAATCTTTCACAAACAATTTTAGTGTTAGTACATTCCTCAAATTATAACAAAAAAAAAGTTACATATTCAAAGTAAAAATTTTCATTTTAAAAATTAACTCTCACATCAAAATCATAAGCGACAAATTTACGTCCTTAAAAAAAAAGTCATCCAATTGTCAGGTACTAGTGATCAATCACGACAGTGCGAGTAGTCCGGACAGTTCAACGACAGGTTCTCTCGGCTCCGACACGAATAAAACCTATTTGAGAGGTCACAATCGGCCTGTCGACGCCGAAGTCATTCAAGAGCGCGAAATCAAGAGACAAAAAGCTCTGGAATTGCAATCGGCGATAAAACAACAGCTCGAGGAGCGAGAGAAGAAAAGGAGAGAGGAAAAAGAGAAGAAATTGCGCGACGAGCGCGCCGAGGAGGAAAGAATTCAACGCGAGATGGATCTCGAAAAACAAAGGTATGTTTTGAAGAATATTATTGTGAAAAAAAAAAATATTTAATTTCGAAAAAAAAAATTTTTCTTGATAACAACCAGATTGGAAGACGAGCAACGTCGTCAGCGCGAGAAAGAAGCCGCGAAAGCACGAAAAAGCAAAGCAATGGAAGAGATGCTCGAAGCAGCTGAACGAAAAGCGAAGGAGGAAAAGACGTCGCGACGTATGAGGCAGCATGACAATGACACGAACAACAATAACAATGAGAAGGCTGAGTCATCGGAAGCGAAAAATGGCAACTCGTCAAGAACTATTATCGACAAAGAGACCAAACAGGCTATCAATCAGCGCGAGACTATGGATACACAGTAAACTATTCTTTCTCTTTTTTTTTTCGTCTCATTGATGTTTTGATGATTATGTAATTTATCAAACGACTAATTCGCCGAAACGATTATATCACTTAATGACAATTTAATGGCAGATTGTTTCATAAACTGCTTGTAGAATTTTTATAAAGTCACGCTTACTTTGAAGAATCTGCGTGATAATTAAACAATAATTACTTTTTTTTGTCGAACTCACTCTTTTTCGAAGCATGATAGACTCATTTATAAACAGTTCAATACAATTGCAAAGTCATCCTTACTATCAAACGCTCTTTCGTCGTTTATTATTATGCAGCGAGTATGCAAGTTTTTTTTTCTGCGAATCATGTCAAATCAGCACTTGAACTTATCGCAGCTTCGTTCAACTTAACAAATATTTATAAATTTGAAAACCCAACAATTGAATTTACGTGTCAGAATCACAAAAATGTCTCTATGCACTGTCAATAAATTCTAATTAAACGAACTTCAACTATCGATCTAGCGAAAGCCCAAGGGAACCTGTACGTCTACCAATAAGCCAAGAAGTAGCGATAGTCCTAAGCGGTCGAATTGAGAATCCAGAATTACTCGGCAAGTCACCGTTGAAACTAGTCAACCTCGTTGTCAGCCCATCATCGGGTAGTCGTCTTGAAAGTGCTAATTCGAGAAGAAGCGAAGGAGGTGGAAGTATTAGTTTGAGTGCGTTATTGAATGGTTTCAATGGAAGTCCCATAATTCTTTCGACTGGTTCGCGCAATTCACCGAGATTACTCACCCCGAGCAAGTACAGGCTACCAAGTGGACGTGAATGCGCTACGCAGACTGATTGCGAGGGCGAGATTGACTCTCAGGTAAGGAAATTTTTTTTTTATACTCAAATTTTAATTATAATAAGCTTCTTTGTAGTTGTGTTTGAATGATTGTTGGAAATTTGCAGGATTTCGATGAGAAAATACACGAAACTAGGATTAAAGATTTGAAAGATCGCAAAGAGATGACTAATTGCAATCAACGGGATACAGAGAAGTGAGTAACAGAATAATTAATTAATGCTCAATTTTTTTTTTAAATCTTCAGTTTTTACAACTTCTTTAATATTGTTCAGAATGAAATCCTATGTTAAATATTCCAACTTATCAGCTGCATGTTTATCAGGGAACAAGAGAAAATCAATTGAATTTTCTATATTGAGTCCATGCAAACAATTTTGAGAGTATCTATACAATACGTATGTGCTAAAGCTCTCTGTACAATATATCCAATTTTTGTATTTTGCCAACGTAAATAAACCTTAAGAGTTTTTGCTAAACTTCAGGTTGAATTCCTTCAATATTTGATATATTAGCATGCTATTTTTTTCATGTCATGTTCAAACATTCCAGAGAATACAGAACTTCCAACTGTTAATATTGTTTTGTGAGCTTGAAATTCTTTGCCGTCAGCAATAGTTGTCATATCAGAATGATTTTTATTGAAAAATAATGATTAACAGTAATCTAATATTTTTAAATGGGTTTCATAAAACTCAGTTGAGTCTGTACTTTGAGAATTTAGATCTGATAGAGTGCAATCTATCACTAACTTTGAATCCTACTGTCATTGAATTTTTCATATTTTTAATCTGTGAGTGAGACAACAACAATTAAATGAATCAATTTGTAGAAATTTAGTCTTTGGTATCTCTTTTACCAGACAACTATCATTGTAATAAATACAAAATCTTAAACTATTCACTGCTACAGAAGCATATTGTTATAGCATATGAAATTAACATGGAAACATGGGTCATTTAAATTATTATTAAATGTAATGCCCACCTGAGCTTGCGGTCGTGGATCAGTTGAAAAAAGGAGTTGCTCATAGTCGCGCCTTTAATGTTTTACTTGGAGCCATCTAGAAATATACACGGCAATAATTATTACAATTGAAGTATTTAAAAAAATAAAACAAATACATTTTAAACTATATATCTGTGCATTGCATCAACTATAATATATTTCCGCTGACGAAACATTTCTGATGCAATCAATCAGTCGCACGTGTGGCAGGTTAGAATTAGCAAGTTAACGACCGCAGTCATTGATCAATTCGACGATAGCGATCGAAAATATCATATCGATTGAAAACGAAACTCACGTGCACATACCTGAAATATAATTGCAGATCAACGAACACAGGACCGATCGAAGAATCGTCAACGAAATCTTTGACGCGCCTCAACAAGTCGCAAGCACGAATGAGCATCGAGTCGCGTCCCCGTTGGAATGCAAATCGGTAAAGTCAAAATAGCACTGAGTTAATTAATTAAAAACCCATACGAAGAAACGTAGTGCGGGGTGGTTATAAAGCTAGACTACACGATATGTCTTTTAGTGATAAGAAATTTGTTTAGTCCAGGCACTCGCTATCGGACCCAGAGCGAAAAGGATCCGCACTATCAAAGGAGAATGAGGTTAAGAAGGCGACAAGGCGTTGAGACCAGCGACGAGGGGTCCAGGTATTTTGTTTATAATCGCTTTAAAAAAAATTGCGCGATAATTTAAAAAAAAAAATCAACTAATTGTAACGATTTTTGAACACGCAAATCAGTAATTTAAACGATACCTCGGGTCAATTCAGATGACACATAGTAGTTTTCGCCTACTTTATACCGATTTATGGCAAATATTTCTTCTTTTTTTTGAAAAATAACTTTTTAAAATTGTATATTTTTAACAATTACGGAGTATTCATCGAAATCTTTAAAAACTTGATATTTTATCTTATTTTTTTGACATTTCATAAATCGCTGAATTGTAATTAGACTTATATCTTCATGAAAAATTTCAAATGCGTGCGGGTGCTTTAAATGCGAGAGCTTTTATAGAGAAGTCAATATTTTTCATATAATAAAAAAATATGCTTGCCGCATAAAAATAAATAAAAAAAATGATATCATTTCAGCGATTTCCGGCACTCCCCAACGCCAAGTCGTCGCAGTAAGCACGGCATCGCCAAGGCAAAGTCGCGCAATTCGGCAAGACGCAAAACGAGCAAGCAGCACGACAATTACGACGCCGATTTGTCAATGGATAGCCTGAATTCGCTGGTACCGGTGCACACGGATAAAAATGGTCGTGTCAGCATCGAGAGACGTGACGTGAATGCCAAGGACGTCTGGTGTGGAGACGATATTTTGTCTCACCTCTCGTCGTTGAGGAATGTCAGTGACCGCAATTTTATTTGTTCTTTTTAATAATAATTTTGCACCTTTTTTTCTTCCCTTTTTCACTCTTTTTATTATCGAACGAGTAAATTTTATTATTGTACTGGATGAAGTTGCTATGCATAGAACGTAACTTTTTTCATTCAATTTTTGCATGTTTGTATCGAAAACTTTGTAAAAATTATTATTCATCGCAATCATTCTTCATACTCGCTATTCATTTTTAAAAACCAAGATAAGTGATCGGGGAATATCAATGAACTTCATTATTTTCATTTATAATCAAATGAAAACTGTATATAGCATCAATTTATTAATCACGAACCAATCAACAACAAAATAATTGAATAATAATCGCTGGATGTCGTTTCAGGGTCTCATAATGAAGAAAAGAGAATGGGATCTTCAGGAGTGTCCGATCTCGCCGATCACCGAAATTTACTGACAACGTGCAAACCAACGCCCTTGCCACCGGAAAATCCGTTCTCCGGACTAAAGAGACAAAAGACTTTTTTTGTAGACTATAGTGCGAGAAAAAAAAACTTAAAAATTAGTACACACACACTGCTTCGGATATACGTATCAACATATAAGTGCTTCGTGTAGATATATATATATCGTCTTCGATGAATCGCGAAAAATGCATTTTGTATAAAAAAAATAGTTTTTCCTCCCCCAACGAACCAAAGATTATCGTAATCGAGAGCATCGAATCAAACGAGTCTTCTGAATGCTTGTATAAGTTTAGTAATGTAGAATCGAGCAATGGCGAATTTTCAATTGGAAGATTTGCTGCGAGACGATCGAAAAGACGCCAATCTTCTTCCCGATTTGAGCAAAGCTACGTGCAATAGCGAGGCGGAGTTCAAACCCATCTACGAATGTTCACCCGATTTCAAGATCAAACCCGACAAAGTAAATACATTTTTTTTCGTACAATCTTAAACTTCGTCATTCAAAAGTAAAAATCGATTCGCAGGTGAAGAAAGACGACATTAAAGTTCGCGACAGTATTAAAGAGTTTTCCTGGCGAACAACGAAGAAGGAATTGCGAGCTATATCGAGGGAATGGAGTTACGGCGATCCTATACCACCCGACATGAGAATCCTTAATCTTCAAGAGTTACAACAAGTTCCGATAGACTGGCGAATGTTAACTCCTCTGCGGCCGAAACTCCGACAAGATGAAGAAATGTTTTCTCGATTGGTAACTAAACTTAAATAAAAAAAAAATGTTCAACAACACCATTGACAAAAATAAAACGCGTACAGGTGGAAATGGGTAAATTGCAAGTGAGGACACAAGCGCGCGAGCGACGTAGCTTCGTGAGTCCGATTCGCCGAGCGAAGAATCGCGCTGGGATAATCGAGAGTAGCGTACGCATTTGTGGCGATTGCGGCGAGGAATTCTGCACCGGCGAATCTTGCGGTGACGTGCTCTACGACGCTTTCATTCGCGTCACCGTCACTCCGCATCACGCCAAGATAAGGGTTACCGCCGACGCTGCTGCTATCATCGCTGGCATGAATTCTGGTCCAGGTGAATATTTTTTTTAAAGATGATCGATGAATTGTTATTTACTTATTTTTGGATTTTACGTAGGAAAATCCGGCAAGAAGAAACGAAAGCACGTCCCGGGAATGCCACGTGGTGGTGGTGGTAAGAGGAAAGGTAGCAAGTCACCACGATTGCTGGTGCGTAAAGGCAAAACTGGCAAACCTTCGAGAAAAGGAAGCAAGTTGAGCGATGAAGCTAAAGTCAATGCTGGGAATGGTGCGACAGATGGTACTCGCAAGTTTCGCCGGAAATGTACCAAGTATCAAGGGAAAAAAAGAAATGCGGGATCGTCCGGCAAGTCGTAGACTACATTCGTATATGGTTATTAGAATCGTTTAGATGAAGATTACTATTACAGATTAGACGTTAAGAATGTACGAGAGATAATTAAGAGGATATATCGAGTTATTAATCAGTAATTTTTAGTATGTAAGCTTGCCCCCCCCCCCCCCTGCAATTTTATATATTTGTTAGCGCTTACAAATTTTATACGATATATATAGTGAGATGAATTTACTATAAACTGTTTCTGTACTTACGACTTTGGGTTTTATATTTGTTGAGTTAGAGGTATATAATTTCTGTGCTGGGCATAGGTCTTGATTGCTTTAATTTTGTTTTCAGATTTAAGTAATTTATCATTATAAATTATATAATAAATTAAATATAATAAATTATACAAATATATAATATAATTCTTCTTATCATCAGATGAGTCTTTGTTGAATATTGTATATGCATTCAATAGAAATGCCCGATTTATTATTTAAACTTGTAGAAAATAGCAGCGCGCAATGTTATAAAAGAGAAAATAAATTATAACACGTTGAAGCGTTTTATTCTAAAATATTAATGCTGGATAGAATATTTGAATTCTAGTCTATTACATATAAATAATGTTTCCAATTTATTAAAAATGTATGTAATTTTTACTTAGCTGCATCAAAATAAAGCTTTCTAATGAAAAATAAAATACATTGTATTATAATTTGCTGTACAAATAAAGCAGATCGTTCATCTATTTCTCTGTGGAAAAAATTAAGACAATTAACTCTGGCATCATATAAGTTTTCAAAATATTGCTTTATTCATTAAAAACTGTTTACAACAGAAAAATCTTCGTATAAACTATAAATAAGATTAAAATAGTGCATATAATTAATGTAATTTCAACTACAATATAATTATTTCATGTGACTTTATAATATTTATTTTTCTACTTAACATTAAATTTTCACAGAGATCAATTGCAACTACACATTCAAAACTAATATCTGAAAGTATAGTATGTTTTTGTTAGGAATTGAGACTTAAAAGATGCATCGAGTATTTCATTACATTTGCGATCAAAAACATCCCTAATCTAATGAAAAATAACTTTTTTTATTGGTATTTTGTTAACAAATACTTTTTGTTATGTATGCATACTTCGCTACTCAATATTGCGATTGAATCGGATTGCATCACTTGCAAATAAAAATTGCAAAAAAAGCTCTTCCCTTCTACATTTTTATATTTTTTTTTTATTGACACTAGTTTCCCGGCCACGACAGAAGTGCTCCTTTTGCTTATTTTTTTTTTATACCCATTGCAGTATCGTGTGGCGGAGTACACACACACATATACGTAACATACATCTTAAATTGTAACACTTGTGGCAAAATTAGTAAAATTTGTTCTATGTAGTCGCTATTTATAAAAAATATTAATATTAGGCAGTATGGCGTTTTTTAATACTTCGTCAAACAATAACTTTCAAATTGACATTATTATACTTATTTTAGCTCTTTGTCTCCAAAAAATAGACTTTGATTTGAAGCTTTTGGAAATTCAACAACCTTGACAATGGATTAGATTTAAAAGTTTCTTTAGATATGTCTCCTAAAATAGATTTAAGACTTTTTGATAATATTGGTCTACAAAAATATTTGTAATATATCTACAAGAATATTTTTGTTACTTGACTCACAATAGGTCATCTATATTATATTTATCATCTATTCATTCTTTAACTTTTACTTACTATCTATAAACTTGTTTTGTATGGAAAAATTTCATGAATAGATATCATGAACTTTTCATGCTTTTAAAACTAAAATTAAAATTATTTTAAAAGTGTCACCAATATGATGTTCCTCAGTAAAATTCTTAATTTTCATTTCCAGCGTGGAATTCAGGTTCCGCTGGGAATGGATTAACAATGCAATTCAAAATGAGCCTGATAAAGTATGAGATGAAAGCATACAGATCTTCCATGAAAGATGATGCACTCTTTTGCAATTTCTTCAGAGCAATCGATACAGTGTCTGCATCGGTTACAATATCCTTGTGCGGAGTACAAATTTTTGCAGTGACATCACACATTGGATCAACAAGGAACGAAAAGTATGGAGCCAACAAAATGATAATGAACATACAGAGAGCTGATATAATTAATAATTTGATATAGTTACTAAAAATCTCTGAGCACCCTGCCAAGAGCGAAGATGTCTTAGAGTTAGCAGAATTCAGGTACTTAGTCCAAATAGATGGATCTTTTCCATGGGCAACCAGGAAGTTTATCACTTGTGTTTTCAAGCAGTCAGCGTTGTACATATCAGCTAGGGCCAAGACATCGGCAGCATTGTGAATGGTCAGTTTTCCACAAAGAGTTTCTTCGCACATTATCTTCAATCCATCGAGTGAGTATTTTTCAGCAGCAGCCAAAAGATCATGAGCGAATTCTTGAAGTCTGTCTACCCTCTCAGCGTAAATGAATCTCAATACTTCTCTCATAACTCTCTCATCAATGTCATCAATTTCCACAATACTCTCAGTTTTCTCTTTCATGTTGTGCTTGAACATGGCTAAGAAAACTGGACTTCTGGCTGCCAATATGGCTTTATGAACTTTAAATTCTCTACAACCAACAATAATGGACACATCGCTGAACTCTTCACTTTCTAAAAGTGCTCCAAGGTCATCGCATTGAGATCTAGGAGTCATAAGCTGTTTTGGAATACTTAGGCCTAGAATATTGATTATGCCTTTACATGCCCTAATTTCACAGAGTATTGTAAGCGTATCGTTTGGCAGCAATCCATTGTTTGGATCAATAAGAAAATCACGCCTAATGAATTTTGCAAGACCAGTAAAACGTTCTGGATCAGTCATATCAACAGAACGATGACAATATCTGGAACTTTTAATATTAATCTCCTCCCTTCTATTATTTATAATGGAAAATTTGCACTTTGCTTCGATTCTTGGTGCAGGACGAGTTTTCAGGTACAGATATAGAGCCACATTGCTGCAGTCAGGTGCGTAATCATAAATATTACCATCATCGCTGCCATTGGGGTACAAGCGTAGATGCCACTTTATCTTGTCATTGACTCCTGTTGAGAAAATTGGCGAGTCAATGTACTCTCCTGGTGTATTGTTCCAAAAGTAGCTGAAATTACTTATTGTCCACATATACTTGAACTTCATTATCTCCATTCTAGTGGTGTCCCACTTATCTGGGATGGGTGACTTTATACAAATTTCATCCATGGCTCTGCTATTTCAATCTGCAAAATAATTTAAAAAAAAAATAATAGAACGCTAGTATTCGCGAAAATCAATAGAAAACAAGAAAAATCATCGACAATACTCACGCGTCAAATATCCAAGAAAGAGCACAAAGCAGGAACGATTTACTCTTTCTAATAATTCGCGTTATATCAACTCGACGTATTCATGATATTGATTTATTCCCCTCTGTGTTTACCCACTGAACGAGCTTGAGCTATATTGTCATCGCGAATCAATTTTTTTTTAGTTTGAAATTGTGGAGCAAGCTGATACCTTTGGCGAATAAAAATAGACTAATCCTGTACCTTTAAACGCATCGTAAACACACACCGAAGCGACGCGTCCCTGCTTCTCTCCTTCTCTCACCTGCATCTGCCTGCATCAGTGCAGGGGCCCTCAAACAAAGGATGCGTACGCGCAACTGCATCGCGACCGCGACCATCCCTGTAACACGTACCTATACTATACCTACTTTTAGGGGGTTACGCAGTGGTGGGGGGAGAGAATGGAGCGAGTCCCTTTAAACGCTCGATATATAAACACAAGGTGATGTGTGCTCTTTAGTTATACGCCGAGTTGAAATAATCATATGCTTCGTCGATGTTTTTATACTCATTTGATAAGATTATAGAATTATTTATAATTTTTTTTTTGAGAGGGGGGGGTTGATAAGATATTTTTAATATTTTTATTTTATATACAATAAGACGTATGTATATATTTCAGATCGTCGGTTTTTTTTTCCTTTAATTATTACTTATACTTTATCAAACTATTAATTTTCAAAATATTTTTATTTATAATCTACTAGGTTTTGATTAAAAGAGTTCAATAGAATGTGAAACGAAACGAGGTTCTAAGTAAATAATTTAACGATGTTTTGAATGCTGGAAAAATATAGTCTTTATTAATCGCATACGCTGTTTCACTTTTATAATCGCCTTCCCATTAATTGTGTATCACACATCGGATATATACGCTTGCGAATCATCATCACACTCGAAAACCAAACTTGCACGTTCTTCACATAATCATCGTCGCTATTATTTTTCCACTTAATTAAAATGATAACCCAGCAATCGTGTGTATGTGTGCTGAAATTTTTGCTACGCTTAACGAGGTATACGCACACGCATCGTACAGTAATTAATAATTACCTATTACATAATTTATAACGCCAAAAGTATTTTTTTTTTTGGTCGAGATAAAATTACGGACGTAGCAGAGCGGAGAAAAAAATGTTGCACAGCAACGCTTAACGCGAAAGCTTTTTATCTTAAACACACGCTTAAATCAGACCCACACCTAGAGAAATAAACTTGCGCGATCGGCAAGCTTTTTCACCGATAACGTTTTTAACAAGCAGGTCGAGTAAAAATAAAATTATAGAACGTTGTTTTTTTTTTTAATTTTTGCTACAAAAAATGCTTTCTACTTGTTCGTCAAAACGTGAACACAATGACAGTGGAAGAAATGGAAATCGCTACTTTGGGAAATACTTTAGCGATAGAATATCGGGAAAGATAATATTTTAGCAAACATTCTATTTCTTTTATTTTCACAATCCCCCTGCTTCGAAGTGCTTACAACGCTGTATTGATTATAGACACACGTAATATCAAATAGGAATTAGTCTGAAATATCCATGTCTATTGGAAGACTATGGGCACCAATGATTGTTTTTATTTTCTTTCTTTTCTTAAATATTCTCCCTTATATATGTATTAAAGCGGAGAAGTGGAATGTCAGTCTCATCGGGAAAACACCATAGCTTCAGATAGTCTTCCTAATTAGCATAGCGAGTACTCAACTTTGAAAGTCTTCGATCATAGATAAAAAATCAATAACAATTATTTCATTAAAATGGAAAATTGTTGAGTACTCGCCATTCTTTCCAAATGTGCATTTGTTTGAATGTACATATTTACAGTAGCTGCAATATGTTTGGCTCAGCGATTTTGCGAAATTTTGCGCTTTTTCAATGTTCTTCCGATTGGGCACGATGATCAGTCGCTATTTCAGATGCATCATTTACAGAATATTTGCCCAAGGTGCTATGTACAATTGTGATGCGATTATTAGTATTATAAAAAAAATTTACTAAGATTTTTCAAAATCAAACAACTCGAACAGCTTTTCCGCATTACTTTTTTTTTTGTCTTTTATGGAAAACTTGAATATAACAATTACATTAACTTCCACAGTAATATACTTGCATAAATAAACACGAATGGCTTATACAAAAATATTTCACATCCAAAATCAGTGCTACCTAAACAGCCTTTGGCAATGCTATAATTGTCAATCAATGCTGTCGCTTCTTTCGTACTTATTTTCGTTAATTTAAGTACAATCGAGGTTTATTTTGCATATACACAACTGTTTGGCTGATATTATTTATAAAAGCGCACACTAATATAAAAAGCGGTTATTTCATACTTGTATAATATACTTGCAATAATCCTTGGCATCTTCAAATGAGTATCAAAGTGCAGTATAGACACAGCAACTTTGTATATTACTAAGATAAAACATGTCATTTCAATTATTTCTGAAGCATTTGTATACTACTGTACCGTAAAAGTTTCTTTAAATCAAAATATTCTTAGCATTGCCAGTTGTAACTGCAGAATTGAGCGATTGCTAACTATTTTTAAATACAAAGCAGTTTGGAATAAGCTGGAAAATTATGGCATGTTGAAATATATCTTGTAATTTGTTCTAGATTCATGAATCAGTTTACAATAATAACTATAATATCATTTCTCATCATGAATAAGTTGGAGCGAACATTTTTACAACTTTCTTTTTCGTTTACTGAAATAATGAATATCTATTGGTTGTGTCAATAAATGTTAATTACAAAACTCTAAAATTATATTTTTCTACTTTCCAGTTCGAAATTCTTACATTTTATACAACTTTACATCTCGCGTCAGCTTAAACCACAGCTCAAATGATACAACAGAGTTTTCGAATTCTCGAATAGAATTCTTGCCCTTTCGCTATTCATCACACATGCGATCATCTGTATGACTATCATACTCGAATATTAGCGCATGCGTAATATAATAATAACAATAAAGAATCTTTATTAAAGATACAGTAATAACCATCAATAATAACCTTAGAAATTGTTGATTTGCAATTAATCGTTGTACTTTCTGAAAACTAGAGTTTAATATGATACAATAGTAGATCTGAATTTTTTTTCAACATTTAGAGATTTTTTTACAAATTTGACTCAAACGACACAGAACAGTTGTACAAAAAAACGTTTTCATGAATTTGTTCTAAGTTGAATTAGACTCAAGAACTTACGAAACTATCATAAGTTCCTCAACCATAATCAATTTACGCATATAGGCAGTACAACAAACATTTTTACATTAAAAAAACGAAATAAAAAGATGTTAGTTCACTTGACACGCTTTTCTATAAACATTCCATTAATTATATAGACTATTGATCCCGAATTACTACAAAACACGAATAACGTTTTTTAAAACGAAAAAAAAATATCATGAGGATCCCTCTAATATCACCCAAGTTGATATTTCTATGACTATGAAATTTTCAAGCTTCTGTACTGACACAGTGACTATACAAAAAGAGACAAAGTAACTCTCAACGTTAAATTTCACCTAGCAAAAGTCTTGGATATAGAGCTGCATTTGGAAAAAAAAAACATGCACATGCCTATTCCTCTCAATGAGAAATATATTAAGGCAGCCTTTTGTCGTCGTCGAGCTCACCCAACACGAATTTGCTTGCTTGAAGTTTTTTTTCTTGTATATGTACACGGGAGAAAACGAGTTGAAAGTCTCGTTTGATTATCCCTGAAGGGCAAGGAACTTGTCTATATTTTCAACGGCCAGTGGTTTATCCTCAATTGTCCTTACGGGTCTTCTTCTTGCTCTTCTTTGGGGCTTTCGCTTCCTTCCAGACGTCTGTGAAATTTAGAAAATTGTCTTAACTTACTTTTAATGCTATATTATTGCTATTCAATTAACAGCTCAAATTATCAATTATAGAATATTCGAATTCCATAAAAAGATGACCTTAAAATGCAATTCCACGTTTAAATTAACAGTAATAAATGTTTGAGTCATACCTCCTAATTCGTCAAATGCAATAACTCCAGTCTTTTCGTCGCTCTGCTCAATCACAATGGTCTCAACCTTGGCGGGAGTTTCAACTGGCTTATTCTCAACAATAGGTTCAGCGGCCGCTTTCTTATCAGGCTTCGGTGATGCTTCAGAAACCTTCTTTGCTGAGTCGGCTTCAGCGTTTTTCTTGGCCTTCTTGCCCTTGTTAGATTTTTTCTCCTCTTTCTCTACCTTTGGCGATTCCTAAATAACAACGTTATGATTCAGTAAATATACCAAGTTTCGTGAACGGAAAAAAAGTTTTTTTGATATTATCGTTATCGCCAACAGATAATTTGCTTGTTTGTTTGCACTTTGCTTCGCGTCGTCACAAACTATTCTTTATCAAGTTAATTACTTTTTACATTACAGCTCAATTTATCGCAGAAAATTATATGCAAAACTGAATACTAAATGTTGCAAAAATAAAAATCGTACCTTTACAACAGGAACCTCCTCAACTTTCTCAACTACTTTCTCCTGCTCAACTTCTTCATTTGAGATCAAGGTGGCCTTGCTATCCTTCTCCTTCAACTCTTTATTTTCGGTCTCCTTGGCAACTTTGTCCTTTACTTCAGTCTTTTCTTGTTCTCTGTTGTTAACAGGTTCGTTCTCGGCTTTCTTGGACTTTCTTGATTTTTTGGAGGGCGTTTCTTCTTCCTTCTTCTTCTTCAACTTTTCTTTACGAGAGTAAGCGAGTTCCCAGTCACCTTCAATAAAAAAAAATTAGTCATCGAGTTCAATTTACAAACAATAGTAAAATAAATTTCCGAATAGAAAAAAAATAGTAGTACCTTCATCGTAATCAACAGGTTTCTCCTGAAGTGAATTCTTCAAGTTCTTCTTATTCTTCGCCTGCTCCACTTTGTTCTCCTTGTTCTTAGCCTCTTGAGATTTCTCCTTTTTATTGCTGGAAGTTTTGTTTTCGTCCTGTTTACGTTCCTTGACTTTGCCTGAGTCAACCTCGTCGGATTTGTTGCTCTTTTTGGCCGAAGTCTCGGTTTTCGGAACGGTTTTTTTCGATGGACTGGCCTTTTCCGTTGTCACTTGGCCATTGGCTGCTCGCTGTAATTAACAAAAATAACTGGTTAAATATAAGCGCCAATTGGAAGCTTCCCCATTTGTGTTAATTCTAGAATTGAACTGTTGTATTCGCGCGAAATAAAAGCTGCGAAACTAGACCGACGGATTTAAATTTGAAATTTAATAATTTCGTTTTCTGTGATGGAAAGATACCCAGTTGAACTTGAGATTAAAAAGTACGTTAATGAAGTGCAATAAAGACGTTATAAAATAAGTATGAAAAAATTCGTTTTGATCTTTTAAATGACCTTTGATTCTTCCATTTAATGAAAAAAAAATTTATTTTCAGAAGTACATTTCAAGCTCTACTAAGCAAGCGTGGAAAAAACAATCTTGCCTTGATGCAGGTGAATTTTTGTAAAAGCGCGTTGTAAAAAAGGCCATTGTTTTACTCTTTCAACAACGTCATTTTATTAAAAACCTTCCGTTCAATATTTTTCAAACGAACAATGCAATCGAGTCGACAAATATTTACATACAATCCCATTCATTCCTACGCAATCAAACGTCCCACTTCAGCACGAAGTAGAAAAAAAAATCAAAATTTAACGATATTTCCAAGAAAACACAAGCATCTGGGAGGAATCTCTGGGTTACGCGACACATTCACCAGCTGATTAGGGCCTTCACTTTTATTTGCTATGCGTGCGTGCGTGGCGCGTTGCCATATGGCGCCGAAAAAAATTTTTTTTTTCTTTCAACTTGGCATTTGTTATGGAGAGTGCAAGAGAACCCACGTGTACAGTCGTCGCACGGCCGAGATTTTCCGACGTGATTTATATCGGTTCGCAATCTATGCCATTTTCCACCACGGATGCTCTTTAAAATTAAAATCAACGCAAAAGTAGGCCATACTTTTGTGTGTGCATCCCGACAATTTTTTTTTTGTTTGCACTGCAATTGGATGTGTTCCAGCAAAGAAATGACACAATTTGATAATTAGAACGTGTTATACATGCAAATGGAATACAAAGTGTCCCCCTGAGGTGACTTGCAATTGTGTGTGCCTCGTGCGCGCATTTTTTTTCGTAAATGTAAGGTCGCGTAATTCCGTACAACAGCTGTTCCAAATGAAAGCAAAGAGCTCTCGGACGAAACTTTCATTGAGCATCATGGATAAAAGAATGTCGAATGCAGGCCATGGCATATGGGACACAATTGAACGCTGCGAGATATATACAGGCACACTGTATACACACCTCGACGCGTGAAATACATATATACATCGTCGTATATTTCTCTCTGTCTGTCTCTCTCGCATATGGCGACACATAACCTCCACGTCAAAACTCAAAAATCAACACACAGAAACACTAACCCCCCATTGCAAAGTACGGTAGTTACGTTCGATTGCAAATTTTCAAAAAGAAAATCGACTCACCTTTTCCTTGCTCTTGGATTTTTTCTTCGAGTGAGCTTGAGCCTTTCGTTCAGCGTCGGCGATGCTCGAGAAATGGGCGAAGGGCGGTTGCTCGGTTTTCTTGAAGCCGAAAACGAACGTCAGGATGGCGCAAGCAACTACTAGACATACCGGTACCGCGACTTGTGGCTGTAATATCACGCTCAGATCCATGTCTTGTGTTTCTTTTTTTGTTTTATTCTTTTCTGTTAAAAAAAAACGTACGAGGTCGACGAACGACAGAGTACACCGACGGCAAAGGCCAGCAGCAGCGGACCACAGCGGTGAGCGGAGTAGCGGACTGATCTGCAATGCCTACGTGTCAGCGTCGGCGGCGGCGGCGGCGCTTGCCGAAAAGAGAGGAGCTAGTGGTTGACTGTCATTAAGAGGGGGTGTACGTGACGGTCAGTGATATTTTGAGAACGAGATAAATATTTTTTTTTAGTTAAATTCTCCATTGGAATGTAAAGAGTTTATGACTTTTGGGATGTTTAAATTTTTGTTTACATCGCGCCGCGGATGATTGTTACTTTATTTTGCAAATTTCACGGATGAACGCCGGTGAAAGATACAATGTTTACTTCCGTTTATTAGCACATAACACACGCACGCGTGTTGGTGTCTCCGGGAGACGATCTCCCTCGTTCGTCTGCTCCGCGTCCGCGTTCGTTGTGAAGTGTATAAGTAATATGTGATTGATATTATGATTACAAACGTATATTTATATTCATAATAAATTACGTTCTTTTGTTTATTTTTCCTTTCCATTTTTCCATTCATGCAAACAGAAAAAGTGGATAATTTTCAATGAAATAAAGGTTATTGAGTTGTTTAGTAACGCAAATTTCGCAATTATGTAAATCATTGGATTTGAAGAACGAAAAATATTTTTCAAGTAATCGAGTGAACCAAATTTAAATAAGGGCATTGAAGGGCTTACGTTTGAATCGACCGCTTTCCGACGATTCAGATTCAGATTCAGATCATCAGCTGACTGCAAATATAGATTATAGCAGTTATACTTAAATATAGCGACCTCAACGTGAGTTTTATCAGTGTTTAATTTTGAGTACGATTAGACGCGAAAATACTAAACTTATTATTTAATCCACGCATAATACACCGGCTTCATTGATGTGAATTAAAAGGCATGCATAAAACATTCAATGTTGATTCAGTTCAATCGATAAACGTTGACAATTATCAATTAAATAATACTTTTGGCAATGATTGTCTTGCAGTAGTTATGGTTTTTGTTGTATGTGTGGTTTCAGAAGACTATTTTTAGTTATATTAATTATTATAGTTATAGACCAAAAACTGAATTTGTTAATGATGTACTGCCTTTAAATTTGAGAACCTAAAGTTACAGTTATTTTACTTTCATTTTATGTGTTTAGCTTAGAGAAATAGTATTAGATGTAGATAGAACATCTCCCAATTGAAATTGAAGGAATGTCCAAAAATCAAATTAGTTTGAAAAATAACGCAGAAAATAAACGTATAATTGAGGAATGGATGAAACGTAATAATTCTGGTAGATTTATTATTGGACCGGTAATATTATCTTTGATTATTTTATTATTTTCAATTATTCTACTAAATAAGTTATCATTCAAATTTTAGAATAATTCAGAGATAAACAACCAAAGTAAAATGCATAATGGAAAACAACCTCATCAGATCATTGTTAGTGTTACAAAAAATAATGTATGTAGATTTTTTATTCGTTTCAAATCAATTTCATGATTAAATATACTGCTTAGTTTTTGCTGACATTGATTTATTTTGTAGGAAAAAACTGAGAGTTTCAAGAAATTTAATTTATCACCAAATAAAAGAATAAATACAAAACGTAATTCAATACAGCCTGATGTGATAAAAAAAAAATTTGCAAGGTGGTCATCACCAGCAGTAAGTATTAAGATAGAGCCAGTAGTTGCTCCAAAATCTGAAAAGAAAGAATCTCACTCTGAACCAGAATCAAGCACTGCACTGAAACAAGAATCAAAATCTGAACAACCCTCAAAGTATTTGAAAGACAAATTACCAGGTACGTTACCGTACAGTTCTCAATGTAGATTTTCAAATAGCATCTAGTAATTATAGAAAAACTTGCAGCTACAGATAATTTGAAAAAGCTATGTTTACCAACAAATAAAGGTATATTTTGGTGCCATACAGATACTTTATTTTTAATATTCACTATTTCATGATTTTTATTGAAGCAGGTACCAAAATTGTGAAGAATCACACAAACAATAGAAAAAATACTGCATATCTGCAAATAAAAGATGATCAAGATGTATACGGTAGTTTAAAAGTGAATTATAAACATCTTTTAACTCCAAAACACTGGTCAGTTACGGAGTTTGAAAGTGATTCATTCAAGCAATGTATTGTCTTTTCCAAACCTCATGTAGTCAACGAAAATGAAACGTTGATATCTGTAATGCAAAGAAGTTTGATCATTGACAAAGGTGGAACCATTCATTATTCTGTGAACGGTTTGCCTGTGAACGTTAAAGGAACAATACTCCCAGATGCTCTTGATAACATCAAAAAGCTACTTAGTATATTACACATTTTTGACAAAATGCAGGTCTGTAGAGGACTCGGTGATGATCTACTTATAGTGAAGACTGATAGTTTAGTTCAAGATGTTTGCCAAGTCTGGCGTCACGCAGATTGTAAGTTAGTTTTGGTTAAAGCAGATCAATGCCAAATTTGTTTGGATACAAGAAATGCTTTATTGGAAAATGAAATGCTTTTCAAATCAGAAATATTGACATTGCAATGTGTCGAAACTATAATCAAAGAAGAATAACTTGCAAACTGCTGCTTTAATACTCTTTTTTTTCCTATGTGTTTGTAAATATTTATACAATTGACTATTTAATCTTTCGTTTAAGGCC
>JAWWMK010000020.1:1626475-1654351 GCA_035047105.1 Galeopsomyia nigrocyanea | reverse complement strand
CCCCCCCCCCCCCCCCCCCCCCCCCCCCCCCCCCCCCCCCCCCCCAAATTATGTTGTTAGTGTTGTTTTTGTTTTTCAATTAAAGATTTTTTTTCAGTTTGACGCTCTGTTATTTATTGATTTCCAACTACTGTCTAACGTTTCGTAATTGAAAAAAAAAGACCAACTATTGCAAGCGGCACTTACGAAATCGTAACGGTCAGCCGCAAGTAAAAGAGAAAAAAATTTTCTAAAAGTTTGTTTACCTGTCTCTCTCTCTCTCTCTCTCTCTCTCTCTCTCTCTCTCTCTCTCTCTCTCTCTCTCTCTCTCTCTTCACCTAACCTCAAGTGGAACACTCGCACAGTACAGAGAGCGCGCGAGAGAGAGAGAGAGAGAGAGAGAGGAGGCAGCAAAAGCAATGACGTCGGGCCATTTCCTGTCGGCGACGCTTTCCTGTTTGCCGCGACGATGACGCTGCCGATTCTTTGCCACCGGAACCGCTCGTTATTTCTTTTCTTTCCATTCTTATATACACTCTCGACTCTACCGTACTTATTTTTTTTTTTACCTGGATTAAAAAACCATTTACGTGGATTATTTTTCTTTCCTCGATAATAATAAATAACTGTGAAATGAATATATATATTTTTTTAATGCGTTTCGAATTTGGAATCCTTCATAGAAAAAAGATACTTTCAAAACCGAGCCAATTTAAATTACTACATTTGAGACCGTAATAAAATAGCTTTATGTCCTCCTAGCCTATAATTCGCACCTTTGATGCTCATTTTCGGCAAGGACATAAAATTTTTCGCCTTCGGCTCGGCCCGAAAACTGCTCGTTTCGCCAAAAGGCCTCTCCGCTACTGGACCATAAATAGCTTTAAATACACTCAATCGGGTGTGTCTAGTCGTTTCTCTCTCTCTCTCTCTCTCTCACGTCGTTTTTTTTGGGGGGTTTACCATCTTGAATTTTATCTTCAAAGCTAAACCATAACTTCTTTCTTTCTTCTTCTTCTTCTTCTTCTTCTTTTTTTAGTTCTCCATTCGATTCAGTTGTTTACGAGCCTGTTAATTATCATCTTTTAAGAAGATGAACTACAATTTATTCCAGCGATAAAAATAAATTATTTTACGATATGGGTTTCGAATTTTAATTCTCATAAGCCCGACGATCGGTCGGTTTCGTGTACAAAGAGTTTATATAGCTTTGTTTTCTTCAAAGAGAAGAATTGTGATGTTTTCGAAGTTAAAAGATTTTTTTTATTAATGTATCAGTTGACCTATATAGCTTGTTCGCTTGAGTTCACTCAACAAACGTACAATAGTGTTAAAAAATGCATGTAACACCCCATTCAATCCTCATGATATTGCAATCTCTGGGGGGGGGGGGGGGGTGAAACCGATCACCTTGAAGGCACATAGATGTACAATGAAACAAATCATCGAGCAGCAACGCACTTCAAAGAAGAAGAAGAAGGGAACGAGCAAGTAGGAAAAGAGAGAGAGAGAGAGAGAGAAAAAATTAATCAACGATACTTTCTCTCTCCGACGACGCGACGAATCATTTCCCCTCGGACGAGAAGCGAAAAAAAATAGATGAGAAACGCACGCGCCGATGTTGACTTAACGAAATTTCGTTTGCTTGACCGCGGTGACGTCATAATAAAAGCGGTAGAAGGAAAAATTAAAGAGCACGGAGAAAAACAATTTTTTTTTCCCTTCGTTGCGAGAGCAGCTGTCGTTGCTTTTTTGGGTTTGATGGAACGAGTCGTCTCCGGGTTGGATGACTTTGTTTTTTTTCTCCTCTTTCGAGAGCGTTAACCTCGGCTCTTTTTTGGTATGAACATTTTTTAATTCGCTAGAATTCTAACGGATTTTGATTCAAGTATGTAGGTTGATTTTTGACTCGATAAAGTTTACGCCTCTGCACCTCTTCATTCAAAGAGTAATATTCAGAACACGATGATAATATCTTGAAATCGTAAATTAAAATTCTTCATTTTTTTTCCCCCGCACGAAATTCGCAAACACGATTTCATCATCCTCTTCTGTTATGTCAGAACAAAAGCCTTTATAGAAACGTCATTCAATGTCATTCCGACGATAATCAATCCTATATACTCTCGCAGTCCGAGCATCTGCATAAAAGCTCCTACGATACTTACATAAATTCGCCTTGATTAAAATCAAGGAATATAGTCCAAGCAAAAAAGCGTTATTAGACGTCGCGAGTCATCGATAACGATCCCGACAAACAAGCCCCCGAGAGATAGTAAACATGAGGACGCCACCCGTAGAAAGAGAAACGCGATTAATTAACGCGGTGGGTAGTCGACGAGAGAGAGAGAGAGAGAGAGAGAGAAGTCAAGGCCAAATAATATACTTGCGATGTTGAGAAGAAAGAAGAAAAAAAATCTTTCCCTCGCGTAAGGATTAATGAAGATTCATTGCGATTGCGAGTCCTTCAAAAATACATAGTAATACTTTTTTAATGACTGTGTGACTTCAAACGCGAAGTCTATTCGTCGACCTAATGGATCACCCTTTTCGCTTGACCCAAACGATATTAGGAGAGAAAGAGAGAGAATACTATTAATTGAGGGAGACCGAAAATCTCATTTTGTGTATTATTTCTCTCTCTCTTCCTCGCTCTTTCTCGCGTCTTTCGTATATACATCAGAAACCAGTTTTTCGAAGCAAAATTGCTTGTTTATGTAGGTTGTGTCTTCAGACGTGATTCTTCTCCGTTCTTCTTCGCTCGATATCGTTATTGTACGTTATTTTGCCTGTAACTTCGCGATTTCACCCGCCAGACGTGTAATTTTCCGCAAGAAACAAGATTAATTTGTTTTTGATTTGATACAGGAAATTGACGATATTATCGGGGTATTTTTTTTTTCTACGGAATATTTTATCGGAATAATGGTGGTGTAAATTGAGGCGTTGGATTTCAAAAGCTGCCGAGAATGCAACTTCGAAAAACAACCGATTATATGCACGGAATTTTATAATGGCTCATAATTCATGCATTAAGGTGAAAAGGAGATCGTATCAATTTGCGTCGAATTTTCGTAGAATGAAGTCGTCAAGGTTTTTTTCATTGAATTTAAAGTTCAAGAATAAATTTAAACGAGTTGATTTTGTTATTTAGGAGTAAATAATTAATAAATACTTTTTTGTTGGACACTTTTTTTCCTGCACAGTTAACCATGTATAGGATAGTATGAAGATTGCGTTTATAGATTGAATTTTTGAAACACAACATTCGAACAAACATCATCCCTTCAAAAGATAAACAATAAGCCTCACAAAAAAAAACAACATTCGCTATAATTCACGGCTCAAAAAGACACACATTTCCGCGCCTCATTTAAAATCCATTCTTCCTCCAAATCCCCTAAAAAAAAAAACTAAAATCACGCGCTCAAAATTAGATTACATACGCATATCCCGCATACGGGGAGGAGAATTGATACCTCGAGCTCGCGCACGCGGCTGAACGATTAAGGGCTCTTCTGTACTTTCCAGGTGGCGCGCATCGATCATTCTTTTGACGAGTGAGAGAGAGAGGCGCAGCTGGCGTCAACTGTCATTAGCTTTACCAAAGAGACCTCCCTCGCTGATATCTTTCGTTCCTTGCTTCGCTCTTTTTTTCTCTCTTTCTCGTGATGGATTATAGACGAGGGTTATGGTATGCACGATGAATACTTACAGGGGGGCACGAGTTTGTTGAACTTCAGGGCGTTTGTAGGTCTCTGAATGCGGGGAAAAGAAAAGTTTTTTTTTTTTTGGCGGGGAGAAGTGGCCGATTGATCGTTACATAAAAATTGTTTCTTCGCTCGTCGAATAAGCTTCCGAGATATATTAATTGACGGAAAAATACTTGTGCGATAAGACTAACCAGTTTCACTTCAGAAAATTCCTATAATCGCGAAGTAAAAATAGAACTTCAAGCTTTCCCCATGATCAGCCGATACACTTTAGCAGCAATGTATGCGTCCATTAGCCAAAGCAGCAAGTTT
Source organism: Galeopsomyia nigrocyanea (assembly GCA_035047105.1). NCBI lineage: Eukaryota > Metazoa > Arthropoda > Insecta > Hymenoptera > Eulophidae > Galeopsomyia > Galeopsomyia nigrocyanea. The sequence continues at coordinate 1,650,347 of JAWWMK010000020.1, read as the reverse complement.
TAGCTATCAAAAGGGCCTTCCGACATTTATCGTCCATTTGCGCGCGCCCTTACCCTCCGCGAATCTCTGATTAAATTAACCGTCCGCGCGCGCGCAAGTGCTCCTCACCGCGTGCTTTGTATACGATACCTAGATTTTTAGATTTTCGTCTGGGATTTTTATTGCAATTTCTAGTTTTTATTGTAAAAAAAAAAAGTAAATTCCGTCGTTATTTATGATATATTGACTATTTTCAAAATCAATCTTGATACTTACATCGAACAATGACAATCATCAATTTTCGAAAGAGAATAGGATTAAAAAAAAACAACCAAAAACGAAGCTGACTGATTATCTGGCAAGTCTCTATACACGCGACGCACGTCGAGGAGGAGCGATCACGACCAAACAATAATACTCGGTATATAGCAAGTGGAACACGCGATTGTCCGTCAATTAGCCCGGGAGCATCAACGTTACTCTCTCTCTCTCTCTCTCTCTCTCTCTCTCTCTCTCTCTCTCTCTCTCTCTCTCTCTCTCTCTCTCTCTCTCTCTCGGAGAGACTCGTCATATTCCCGTCATACTTTTAAGCTTGTACCAAGGTCTCTTCTCTTTTTTTTCCCCAGCTATAATAATAATAATAACGATAGCAGAAAAGCAAGCGACGGCGGCGCGACAATGATGGCGAATTATTCGGCTGCTATGTCCACCCAAACAACGTTTATTATCAATCAAAAGCCGCGTCGCGTCGTGTATGTCGTCTTTAACGATCGGATCACGTACGCAGTTGGTCGATGAATCGATTTGTCATAGCAAAGGTTATAATACACCAACTCTGCCCTGCCACCACTAGGCACTGACTGATGATCGAAACGAACGACAAAACAATTTTTTTTTTCTTCCCTTCGCTTTCTCTCTCTACGGTGTAATTGTCCGCGTTAAGGGATGTATAATGTTTGTGTGTGCGCGGTGGATCGCGAGCGTGAAATATGATGTTTTAATATACGTGGTACGTGTACGGGCGATTCAGATTTTTCGGTGTTTTGCGAATTGAATTGGTAATGTGAAAATTTTTTTTTTACGATTCATTGCGTTCGCGATTGATTATTCTTGCGATTTAGTTTACCGTATAAACTGTAAAAAAAAAATTGGAAATCAACGTGTTTACCATCATTATCGCCATCTCGCACCATAGCAACGATATAACATAATTCCCCGAGTAATAAAAAAAAAACAATTATCCCTCGCGACAATGATGTCTCGTCAAAAGCCAAGTCGCAAAATAAATTAAAGTAACGAGAGAAAGAGAGAGAAAAAAAAGTAGAAGAGCAGGGATGGAAAATCGGTGATTTAGTGTTAATTGAGTCAGAGCAGAGGCCAAAATAATGCGGCGTATAACCCCCATAAAGGATGCCATTTCGATGCTTTACTGCCTGCCATGTTTCGCGACACAACGTCGTCGTCGTCGTCGTCGTCGGTCGCTGGAAAGATCCTTCTGCTGCTGCTGTTGCTACTATGCGGCGCCTCATCGATCTCTATATATACTGGACGGACTCGCTGTCTCGATGTAAATTTTTCAGGCTTTTTTTTCCTGCTTTGATATTATGTATATACACGGTTACCCAAAATACACAATGATTGGAGTATTTGCAAAAAAAAAAAACGGATTTTCAGAATTCCCAAGCGAACCTTCGACGTGTGAATCACGTTATGTTATTTCCGCGTATTTTTTTCCTTCGCGGCTATAATTGCAATGAAATAACCGCTCGTAAAAGTGTTCCATCAATTTGATATAATTGGCCTCCGTTGCGCGCGCGAGTATTTGAAAAAAAAAATTAAATAACACGAACAACCTGTCTGCTCCCAAGCTATATATATGCAAGTAGTAGGAAGGCATTCAGTCGCGAAAAACAATCAAAGCTCGGTGATAATGCGTATAGGAATTTTGTTTTTTTTTAATGCTCGGAATGAGCGTTCGGGGTCAGGGTCTTGTAATAAGCCGTACCGTGGATGCTTCGAGTGATAGAGTCGTTACTGATTTAATCATGCGAAGAAGAAGAAGAAGAGGACACTGCTCACCGGCAATAAATCAATTATCGCTGCTTATTGAGAAAAATCTATATTTAATCGAATCGACGGCACTTGACCCGATAGGTCGTACTACTACTACTGCTGCTGCTTCCCCGAATTGAAAATTACCAACGGCGACGCGATGAGGCCTCCTTCTTCTTTCCCTCTCTTCTTTGTGTTCAGCTTTCCGTGATGTCTGCGCGTTCTGCTACTGCTTCGCATTGAGTTTGCAAATTGATTTTTTATTTTCGTTGACGATGACCTATTTGCGAGAAAGTTGTTGCTGCTCTTTGACGGGGGTGGCATTGATTTAATTTTACGAAAAATTTTGTTGGGAATTTTGTAATTGTAGATTTTTGAAATTAGCTTTTAATCGAGATAATTTTATAATACTTTGACGCGCGGTCAAAATTAAAAAAAAATAATAACCAACTTTGCCATGTGTAAATTATTATAATACATCGACGCGAATAATCCTCGCGGAAGCGAATCGAAGGGTAAAGATGCACGCGCAGCCGACTTGTTTATTCCCATCTGGTGTACGAACTTGAATTAGCGATTAACTGATATATAGTACATCTCGCTTGGCTCGGCAACTAATTTTCTCACGCGATATAACCGCAACTACACGCGCGTCTAATCAAAGTATTTTTCAAAATTAAAAAAAAAATAATAATAAATCCGTTTAAGCGACTTCTAACGGTTACATCGAAATATCGAATGATAAATTTTCAACGTCGCCACATTAATTAAAATGCAAATTATCATACACAAATTAATCGAACTACTTTCAAAGAAATATCCAGTTTCAACCGGATCAAAATCTATACGCATTTACCAGGCGGCAAAATCTAAGCGTTATAATAATAAAAGGATCGAAAGGAAGGGGTTGATGAGAATGAATAATTCAGGCCGGTGCGAAAATTTGCACGCCAAGAGCAGCCGTTATGGATTATCGTTAATGCAGCCTGTCCCCCACGTGGAATCATTAATTTTCTCATGGCTCGCTTGATTTGACTTTCCATCGCGTCTCGCGACCTTTACGAAAGAGAGAGAGAGAGAGAGAAAGTTATATATTTAGATGCTAAAAAGGCTAAACAGCCCTTAACTTCTCGCGACATTTTCAAGTGGAAATATTTGTCAATCTTTTACGCAATATTCATATAACTATAATTAGCATAATGTTACGTTATTAACGTATTAACGTCGTCGTCATTAATCAACGTTGAAACCAGATTACAGAAACGTGTTTCCTTGGATTCGAAGCTTATATCTAAAGTACACAACCGTTCGAGTTTGAAGTGAATGGGCTTTTACAGGCTATATTTCGTGCGAAATGCAAACTTTCGCAAATGAGACGTAAATTGTCGATTATTACGTTATTTGAGCATTGCCCTGCCTCTTTGCTTTTTGGATTGTTGCGTGAGCGCCGTTTAGTAAACACGCTCTTCCCCCTTTTACAACACACAACCTGTTCTTCAAAAAACATACTTCTTCTTTTTATGTGTTTGTGAAGGAGAATCATTCTCGAAAAACACGCGTGTTTACGGCAATTCCGTGACTGTTTTTTTTTTATACTAAACCGCAGATTAAAATATTGAAAGCTGTTTTGGAAACGTCATCGTGCTTTAATCCATCACTGATTGAATTGTCATCATCGGATGATACTACTAACAGTACTTTTTTTTTTGTATAATCGATGGAAATTCGAAAAGAAAGTCGTCATCAGCCGCACGTATGGAGTTTATACGCGAGTTTTGGATGTGCTGGCATACTGCCTGGTCGCGTTCGTCGCTCGGATTATATGCGTCTCGCGTACTCGAAAACTAATTACCCCGTATTTCGCATACATAACGTCTCGGTCTCTCTCTCTCTCTGTAAATGCGCAGTATATGTCGTTCGAGAAACACTGCAATCGATTGTCGCGTTAATCGACTGGAGTCTAAGTTTTGCTTTTTTTTTTGTTTCTCAGTCTTGAGGGAAAATGAAAATTCACAGTAGTATACTCTAAAGAAAAATTTCGATCTATTTTCGAAAATAATTTATGGCTGCATCAATCAATAACAAGCGCGTAGGTTGCAGCGGTAGCCGGTTTTGAAGTCACACAACACACAGAGTGTATCATATCTTCAGCTTACAAATAAACACACGCGCGCGAGAGCTTTTAAAGTCCACAACGGCGCACTTCATGCCGTTATAACTCATTTGAAAACGCGCGGCAACCTTGAATGCAACAATAAACCTTTTATCGACGTGTTTGTACGTTTTGTGTGCGAAGACTCGTTGCCGTGAAAATATACATACATTATTCTCGAAGAAATATATACACACACGTATAAATGATGAATTTTGAATTTTATTCTGTTGCAGTTTTATCAAATGCAAATGACAAGAACGTGACGTCGAGCGGTCGAAACGAGGAAATCAATAGCTTGGAATAAAGTAGTTGCGTGAACCACGGAGAAAAACATAAGGAAAAAGGTAATGAAAGAATATTGCACTTACGATCGATCTATTTTTTTTTTTCGTAAACGCGATCGATTCTACGGACTGTCGAAAACGAAAGATTAATTGACTTATAAGTTTTTTCCTTCTCGGAACCATCTAAATTATATATTTTTTTGTATTATCGCTATCTTTAACCTTGCGATCACCCTTGTAAGTTTGAAAAATATGTTAAATTTTGAAAGAAAAAGAAGAAGAAGCTCTCCCTGAACGACACTTTAATAAACATGCAAATGAAGTACATAATGACGATGCAATGTCGATTAGTTGAAGTTTTTTTTTATCTTCCGAATAACAAACTAAGAAATAAAAACAAAAAAGAAAATCTCTCTATGGTACATTGACTTTGTGCATTATTCCCACAGTTCCGTCGTGATTCTTTTATTTCAAACGCCCGAGTCCGATTTCCCACCGCCGCGCGCTAATCAGCTTATAAGCTCCGTACGGACAATTCGATCCTCTCCTCTTCATACATTACTCTCCCGCTTCTCTTGTCACCTAACTACTACTACTACTACTACTCCTTTAACGCTCGAAGATGAGTGAGTGAGAGAGGTGGTGGTCCCTTCGGCAGCTCCGCCAGCAATTAAAGCCCAGTCAGTCGTGAACAATAGCGCTTACCGCAAGCACAACTGTTGTGTCTGCCGCCACTTGTTGTGAGTACCACTCATGCTTCTCTCATTCTCTCTCTTTTTTTTTTGCATTTCGCATTGTACCCTAGGGTGCAGAAATTACGTGCATGGAAGAGCGCGAATGGGGTTATTGTTTTTTTTTTTGGCTTTTTTGAGGGGTTGCGGGAAGAAGATTGATTTTGGATTTTTTTTTACTTCACGTTGAATTTATTATTAAAGACTTCAGTTCGATAGTAACTCGATTTTATTTTGATATGTTAGTTTTGTAGCTTCACTTTAGTAAATAATGAAGGGTTGTTTGAAGTATTGATTTTGAATGAATTTCAGATATTCATAATTTTCAGTCAACCATTTTTATTTAAATATTTTGTAATAGTGATAAAGCTGCTTAAAATGGATGTGATGGTAATTTGAATTTTTACTTTAAAAAATTAATGAAGATATTGAAGATTAACTTTAGGTTGATCTGGGGTATGTTTCTTTCATGGCTGAAGTTATACAAGCGAATTTAATGATCCGAAATTCTCTACTTTTTTTCTAAAGAAATTAAAAAATTCAATTCAAGCTTTAAAATAATGCATCATATAATCATCGAAATTTCATTTCATTCTTCCAATAATGTATTTAACCGAAGAATATACCATGTATAATAACACGAGCAACAAGTAAACAAGAATCCCTTTATATTATTTCCCGTATAGCTTCTCTCGCTTTTTATCGCCTCCACAGAATTTCCGTGGGGTTTCTTCTTTCTCTTTCCGACCCTTGTTGTCATTCTCTCGAGAGTTCTGGGAAAAACTCGCTCCAACTATAAAAGCGAGTAAAAGAGAGAAAGAGAGAGAGAACCGATTATTTGAATGTGAAAGAAGACATGATTGGAAAATTGATATTCCCATATTATCCCCGCTTGACGTCATTGGTCTCCGTAATTTTTCTCCGCGCGCATATACTGGTTCTTACGATCATTTTTCAACGCCCTTTTGTCGAACTATTTTGCCGTGACGTCAGTGGAATATATCATCCGTGCGAAAAAAAAACCGAATAACATGCATTTAATGCAAAGGATCGAGTTGTTAAAAAAGTAAGAAGCCTCCATTGAATGCAAAAGTACATCGTCTTCATTATCTCGAGAGAGAGAGAGCTTCTTCATTTTTGTTTCTCTCTCATCTTCCCCAGATGAATTGATAGGCCAATCATCGCTGTGCCATAAAGAGCACCGTCATTATTCAGAGTGTATTTGTATGCGAATGTAAGTCGGGGCGGTCGGTATTGAAGTAAAAAAAAAAGGCAAAAGAGGAGGAGGCGGAGCCTTGAGTGAAAATATACTCAATTGAATCGTCGTGTCTTTAAAATCGCCCAGTTATTTGTCATCTTCGGCAATATTATCGAATCTCAATTTCCAACCGATAAATAATTTACACGTGTATACATAATTTTTTTTTTCTCTCGACGATCGAAGAAATCATGTACGATTTAAATGACCAGTACCCACTGTACGAAATTGATTTCGTCAGCATCTCTCTCTCTCTCTCTCTCTTCGTATGCGTGTGTCATCGTTTTATCACGTATATCGTTCATCGTCGTCTTCGTCGTCGCCAGCGCCTCTGGTAATAAACAGATTTAACCTATTTATCGAGTTCGTTATTTGAAAAAAAATATATATAAGGCAAACGAGGCTTAATCAATTATTCGTACGTGCCTCGAATTGCATGTAATATGTATATATCGATCTGTTTCACAATTCGACAAGAAGAAAATATATGTTATATGAAATTCGCGACAATCGTCGTTCGCGCGTATATATAATGAGGTAGTAGTACGTACAGTGTTGGGTCGCGCGACATATACTACTATAACAGAAGATCGACCGGTTTGTATAAAGGAGTGCAGCGATCGGACAAGAATGCAGTGTGTGTCGTTGTCGTCGTCGTCGTCGTCTTCGCGTGCAAGAGACGCATAGAGAAACTCTTGTGGCGGAATTCGTATATATATATATATATACGTTGCGCTGTTAAATGCTCATCGAGCTTTAAACACCACACAGACACACACACACACACACACACACACATATTATATACAATAAATGGTCGATCGTTTATTCAAAGCCGTATAAGCTTGTATTTCGCGACTATTTTTCTTTTTCTTCTTTTCGTGGCTTTAAGTGTTCGTTGAGTTTCGTTGGTAATTGAGACGAGTGTGTGTATTGTGGGTTAATTACCACTGTCATCGAGCGATCAAACGATCATACAATTTCTTGTTTGCGAGAGAAATGTTTTTGTATAAACCGAAATTTTCCTAACCAAAAATTATTCATGGCGAAGCTTCAACCCGCACCGCTAAACAAACTTTAATATTTTGCTTTAAATTATACTACCCGATTAATGTAAAGCAATGAAAATCTTACTCAATTCAAATTTCTGCTGTGCCTCGTATATTCCAAAAACAACTCCCTCATTATACTAATTAAGATTCATTTTGCCGAAACAACAATTCAAATGCACCTTTGAAATTCTAAAATGCGGCTGGTTGTTTGTTGTTTTGAACAAATTACCATATAACGGTACTCCAATCCTCCTCCCCCTCTCTTACAATTTGTAAAAACAACTCCCCGCGAAATTTCTGTTGGCGTTCGCGTGCGCGCACGGGGTGAGTATCCCACAGTCTGCGTACGACGCGTTCGCCTAACGAGGCACCGATTTTCATTCTTTCTACTCAAAGAATAAAAAAAAAAGCTTATATAGCCGTTATCACGACTTTCCGCTAAAATTTTTTACAATTCTAAAAAAAAAAATATCAACGTCAACTCGTAAAATCCAACGCTCGCACGCGAGGCGAATTTCCTCTTCCTCCGATCATTCCACGTGCATTCGAACATAAAATTACCACCATCAGCAACTACAAAAATAAAAAAGAGTCGTCGTCGTCGTCGTGTCACGTGTCGATGGTCCTTTGACGTCACTCGCAGACAATAGTTTTATCGTCGGCAAGAGAGAAAGAGAGAGAAAAGTGTCTGATTGCACGCCACAAGACTCGACATTGAACCCAGTTGCACGTGCTCGTTTCGCGATAAAAGTGCATGCGCGCGCGTGCACCGCCACTACCGCGGGGAAGGAGTATTAGGGAGGTGGTACATGCCGCCTTTTTTTTCTCTCTCTCTCTTTTCTTTTTCTATTAAACTCGCGTATAATATGCACGCGCGTCGCGACTGAAGTTTGTCATCGCGCGCACGTGCTTCAGTTCTTTTTTACTCGTCGTCGACGTTGGATGTAACACGCGCTTTATGAGTATCCGATTGTATTCTTTACATCGATCGAACTTTACACGCTGAAAGGTGGTAAGAGAAATAATTCTTAATTATTTTTATTTTTTCTAAATAAAAAAAAAACCACTTGTCGCCAAAAAAGTAAAAAAAGGCGCGAATGTACGATAAATTTTTTTTTAAGAGACAAACGCAACGACTCCCTTCCCCCCCACAAGGCATATCGCTCAAGAGTCAATTAGCCGTCAGTTTCTCTCGACGCCCTTCGCTCGTTAATCTCGCTTCTGCTGCTGCTGCTGCTTTGCTTCTCGCGCAGTTTGCCACTTAATCACGCTCCCATCCTCTCTCCACTTTAACTTCGCGAAAAAAAAGGACCTCAATTTTAGCGGGGCACGCGCGTTGCGTTATTGTCTTGGAATTTCGAACAGGTGAGCGCACGATGATTCATTCGTAGCTATGTGCGTGTGTTTACCTTGTAGTAAAAAAAAAAAAACGAGAGAAATTTCGGAATGCGTAAAGGCTTGAAATATTCAAGCGATAACGATAAAGATAAATCGATCTTTAGATACTTTCTGTCTTCGTTTTAAGTATATTGCGTACGGGTAATTCAAGCTTAAAGCAATCAACAACAAAAAAATTTAATCCCAGCACGGCGTTGAAGTGCGCGAGTATATAAGATGTCATTGAACCCGCAGTGAGAAGCGCGAAATGAATATACGCTCAGAGAGTAGTCGCAGTTCCTTGAACTTGAACTCCGCGTGGTTTTTTTTTTTCATTCAACCGGACTTACAAAAAAAAAATATATGAATCACTCGTCTAATACATCTGTGTTATTTTTTGTTTGTTTCAGGATGCTCGTCATCAATAGATCCTACCTACCAGATCGGCATCAAAAGTATCTAGATTGGCCAAGAGCCTCGTCATCATCATCACAATTATCAACGAGAACACAGCATCAGCACACCAACAATCTTATCCATAACAATCGCTTGTCGTGAGAAGTTATGAATTGGCACTGAGGGAGAGTTGCAAACTTTTTAAACCGCGAGAAAGTAAAAAAAAAAAAATTTCAACAACGGCAGCGAAAGCAGCAACAGCAGCAAAGATGACGTGCGGTTGCTCGAGTAGTTTACCGGACGACGACGCGGCGTTTTGCTGCGAACGATTACGTGCCGCCAACGACGACGACGATGATGACGACGACAACGACGATGACGACGACGACGACGAGGATAAACAAATGGTCGATCGTCGTCGTTGTCGTCGTGATTGCTGTTGCGGGAGTACGAAGAGAATTCACAGTTGTCGTAGGCGGCAACAACAGATGAGGGAAGTCAGCAGGTGTGCTGCCAGTGTCGTCAGATGGCTCGCGCCCATTGTCGCGCTGATGATCATGACGACATTTGTACCCGCTTGCGCTGCCGCTGGATCATTGGCATCTCCGTTGAAAGGCGCCAATGCGACCGCCGTCAGTTTGCCGAAAGATGGGGGTGAGTACTTGGACAAAAAAAAATATTTTATTTACATTTTTTTTTAAATAAATGAATATATTTTACTCTCGCAACGTTAAGATTGCGAAAAAATAAATAGGTTGATACTATGAGTCAAGAGAAAGAGAGAGAGAGAGAGAGTGACGAATCTCGTCTTTTCTTTTGCGCAGATGAAAACATCTGTTACATAATGGACATACAGCCGCGACGCGCGGAAAACCAAACTCGCTCGCGTTTCTCTCTCTCTCTCTCTCTCTCTCTCTCTCTCTCTCTCTCTCTCTCTCTCTCTCTCTCTCTTTATAAATCTACTGGCTTTTATAATTTCAACGTATACGTACAAAACGTTCGCTCGATTTTACGAAATGGAATCGATCTTTTGTTTCGTATATATTCGAGCGAAAAGAATAAACTTTGATTGCAATTTTTTTTTAGCGCGCGTCTAGTTTATTTTCACGTGTGTGCACTCCACAAGTTCCGCTAGTATTATTTTTAACGAGAAACACGGCATGAAGGGAAAGAGAGGGAGAGAGAGAGAAAAAAAAATGAAAGCACGAGAGCGTATATGGTTTTTAATTTTTCCGCCACGCTTTTTACGTTTTCATTCGCATCGTTGCTCGCAATGCGGGATAGCTAAAAGTGTTAAACCCTATTAAAAATTGTCGCTTTTAATGCGCTAAATGGATGATGGCGCGCGTAGAAAAAAATATATTTAATTTTTTTTCGCTAACGCAAAAGTTTAAAAAAAAATCAAATCCTCACTGTACAATTAAATTATTCTCAATAATAATGTCGCTCGAAAAATCATCGGCGCATGTCTATGGTGATACAATGCGTCAACGAACCGCAGCGCAAAGAAATTTCGAGCAAATGCGTAATCGAACCACCACCAACTGAACGATGGACGACGCATCGCCCAAGTATGTCGCGCATGCGAGAGTAGGAAGCAAAAAAAAAAAAAAAAAAAACCGACGCAACTATGTATATGTGCGACAGAGAAAAAGATATAAGTTCTATATAACGGCGAATTTTTTTTTTTTTTTCGGCAAGTGCGCGCGTCATTACTTTGCGGTCGATGACGATATTCGTCCTCGTTGAAATTCCAAGCGCAAAGCAAAAGTATAGCCGAATTAGCACCTCGTATGGAATATTTGATACGCACGCGCACGATTTTGCAAGTTAGCAGCGTGAGTTTGAAGTTTAATCGCTTTGATGACGTTCATTTTTCACCCTAATTGCGAGAAAATAATGTTACTGCTGGAAATGAATTTTAATAGTGTTACGGCGATTGAAATAGCACGTTCTTATCAATGCAAATTCAATATCGAAGTAGCGTGGCGTTTTAAACCCTTTTAAAAATTCAACGTCATCCGACACAGTCACGAATCCAAATAAATACTCGTTAATCGAACAGGATTACAAGAATAGCATCGTATAAAAGAAAACAATGTTCTCGTTTGGTATACATCCTATACTTTGTCCACACAGAATTGATTGTTAATTCAAAACATTCACGATAGATACAAGATCACGCACCCTTGCGCTCGAATGACGCACGAGAGAAGACATTGCCGAATTAATTGGGCCGCCCACGTCGTTGTGTCGTCGTCTCGTCTTATAAATAATATCAATTTTTTTTTCGCATCGGTATTTTTTTGTTTCTCGTCTAATTTACTCATTGTTGATTTTTTTTTCTTTTCGCGAGTAATTGCAAACGATCGTTTATATTTAGCGAAGTGTAATTGATGGTACCGTAGAAGGAAAATTCAATTGTTAACTTCGACGCATTGCAAAGTTCGAAGAATAGATTAAGAAAAACAATTAGTCTTTGGTTTGCCGTCTCTCTCTCTCTCTCTCTCTCGATCCGTCATCGAGATAATGCTTAATCATTCGTCCAATATGCAGTTATCGGCAAGGAGAATTGTATATCGAAGAAGCAAACTTTCGTAATTATTCCGAGAATCGATTTACTCCAGACCTTTCGATCGTACTATTTATGAAAAAAAAAAAATTGCACCATTAATTTTACTCGTTATAAAAATGATTATCAAACATTTATCATTTCATTGTCGAATAGTCCTAATTACAATAATTCGCCACGTTCTATCCGCCGTCGCGTTATATCTTACACGGGTTATTATCCAAGGGTAATTATTAACTCGACTACACACAGGGGGAAGAAAATTTCCATCGAAACTTTATAGCTCTTCGGCGTGAGCCGCAAATCACACATACACATACACGTATATAAGACTAGCATGTAAGTCTCAAGCCGTGCCAAGCCCACGGGCATTCAACTCATTATTACATCGATAACGAAGAGCCTTGAAGTTGAAGCAGTTTCAAGTCTCTGTAGGCAAAACCCAAGAGAGAGTTGGGAGAGGGCGAGTGGAAACTTCGTCGGCATGCGAGTATGTATGTATATAATTATACACATACATTTACGTGTGGGTGCACACTCTGTTAATTCTTCTTTGTTCTTTGTCTCCGCGAAGTATGCTGCTGCTGCCTTCTCTTTCGTTTTTCAAAATTGGCGATGATTTTGTCGTGTCAGTACATTAGCGTTACGATAAACGAGTCTGTCACATTGAAGTGTCGAATTTACAACGGGAATTATGCCACGAGATGAAGTTGTAACGAGATTGCGTGAAGTTTGATTGATTAACTTCACTCGGCAAAAACAGGTTTCGCTCGGCGCGTGTGTTTACTCACTATAATACAACATAATAATTTACTTTAAAGCCTCTTGTTGTGCACACAAACATCGATCGTAATCGAGGAGTCAAAGTGTGAAAGCACCACAATGATCTCATCTCAACAAATTAGTATCATCATTCGATGATTGTCAAAGCTGAGAAAACAGATATCGGTTTAAAACCGAGATACACACGTGAAGTATATATAGCTATTCGGTATACTTCAGCGCAGCTTGAAACGAAGTCGAAGTATCGTGTGACATCGAAAATCCCACAGGCCTCTTGAGTTACAATGCGTTTCACGGCGAAAAGTGAAGTAGAGCTATATAGTATGTATACTTCGGGACAGGTGCGAAAAATCACCGAAAAGTGAGTATCTTTTCTTGTCTCTCGACGTATTTTTATTCGAAAGCCTGACGAGGCTTATGTATACAAAAGATGAGGGTATAGAGAAAGAGGGAGGGAGAGAGACTCGATGGCATTGAAGTATATTTTCGTACATGAAGTCGGCTTTTACGACGATGCTAGGGGGCAAAGATTTTAATCGTGGCAATTTTGATGTTATTGAATTTATTCATTGTATATACGTCGTTTGAATAATTATTCAATATTCACGAGAAAAAATTGTTTAATAACCTCGAAAATTATAAATTATAAATTGAGTCAATAGTGTCGACATCCTTAAAAACAAAAACAAAACTGAAGCACGTAAAAATAAGCTGCGGATATAATCCAACGTTCGTGATAAATGAGACCTTTTCGCCACATTATAATACAAACCGTAAATCGTTTCGAAGTAATAGGTAGCTATTATAATTAAGCGTCGATTTATCAGAACAATAACGGTGTTTAAAGGTATAATACATATATAAATGTCTCGTCGACAAGCGAAGAAGCGCTTTAGAGAATTACTTTGATTTAAATCTTTGTCAGCAACGCCCCGAACGATAGTTAAGGTAGTCCAGCTATGACTCGTGAGTCAAAGTAGCGACTCGAATATAAAGTATTTTATATGTACATTTACTGATACTGTGCATAACTCATAATTCATAAATACCCAAAACATCAATTTTCATCACCTCAATTGTCACTAATTTACTTTAATTTTTATTTCGGTGTTATCTAAGAAGCTGAGTTGACTCAGAAAAGTGGCAACCTGACCTCAACTTTTGATGTTTAACATACATAACTTTCTGTATACCACAATGACACAATATTTTCTACACGTTACAATATTTTACATTTTATTATCAATCTACACTCAGTTTTTGGTTAAAATCTCTTGCGCAGAAATAGTTAAAATCATAAGTTACAATCTGCATGAACTGGGCTCTCCATAAGTGACTGTATTAAATTTGAAACTTTAAAGTTTCCATAATTAAATAAAATGCCCAATGACCCTACCTGAAACTTTACAGACTTGTTCAGAAGTAAATGTACTTGTATTATTCAAGTGTTTAGGAAAGATTTCTTGTTTTTCATTTTATAGCTGGCCTATCTTAAGCAATTCCATATAGTCTCTCTTCTTTCCGAGCGAGGTATTCGCGAGTCGTCGTCGAAGACAAGAGGACAAAGAGAGGGGAAGTCAACGAAGTATATAGAGAGAAGCCCGAAGAACGAGTTTTACGCTTGAAGCGAGTTGAGAGAGAGAGGGAACGCGCGGCCGAAAAGAGAGAAAATAAACGATGAGAAGACCTCGATCGTGCATGCCTTCGTGTGAATTTCATGAGGGAGGGAGAAAGAGACAGAAGTTTCTTGAACACGTTTTTCGTATCGGTCATTCAGGTATCTGAATTATCGATATTGTATATAGATTTGTTTTTTTTTTTTATTAATGGATCGAACTACTTTCTATAATGTGTTATTTTTTTTTTTTTTTTTTTTTTTTTTTTCATGAACGCCCCCACGAGATGTTGTTGAGAAACGCGCTCGCGTGAAAAATCAAGATGAGATTTCTTGTTTGCCTCTCCATCATCGTAAAAATTACTTGATACTTCTCTTCTTCTTCTCCTTCGTCTTCGCCCTTCTTTCGAAGAGCGTCGTAAAAATATTTAACGTGTTTCGGTAGTCGTTGGCCTTATAAATGAAGCCGACTTTTCTTTTTTTAATAATTTAATAATAATTTAATAATTAAAATTTTTTAATAATCCGTGTTCTGTTTTGATGGGTAACGACCGAGATTAAAATATTCGATTTCAAGCCTCTTGAACTTCAAACTAAGCATATGATATAATTGTACCTTCGCGGGAAATAATTCACCCACGCTCGAAAATAAAGAAGAAGAAAAAAGAGTAGAAACGAAGCTAATTAAGAAACAACAAGTAAGTGCGCTGTCGCACGTGAAAGTTTTTTTTTCTCGTGCGAGAAAAAAAAAATTTTTTTTTCTCGCACTCACTCGCAAAACACGTAGGTGTATGCTAATGAACTTCAAGCAACAGCGGCAGCAGCAGCAGCATGAGCAGTGGTGGCTGTTAAACGAAATTTTTAGTCGGTTGCACGTTCAGGAATGCGATGATGACGATGACCGCACGCTTGAAATCCCACGCTACTTTTTCTCTCTCTATCTCTCTCTCTTGATGGTTTTAAAAGCCAAACACATAGGTTGCATTGATTTTCTTTTTGACTTCAAGAATACCGACTACCGCTTGCGATGAAGAATCACGTGCCACAGTATGATTTATTATACCTCGATGTTTCTCGATGCTCGTTAATAGAACTCGTCATCCGTGGAATTGAAATTGCGATCCACTTTTTCTTTTTCACTTCAAGTACGATCGCTGCGCGCGCAGCCATCTATATCATTCGCGAAAAATAAAAAAACAAAAAAATCGAATTAACACACTACAAAAAAAAAAGTTCTTAAATTAAGAACAATTTGTTCTTAAAATAAACATGCAGCAAATTGAAGATTGTACAAGTCGAACTTTTCATTTTATTTTTTATTTCTTAATTTTAATATATCAGCGAGTGTAAAACCCTTCAGACAGAGATACTACTTAAAGCTGAATTGTTCATTTAAAGATAAAATTTGAAATTCGATGATAAAATAAGAACTGTTGCTCTTAAAATTAGAAAAATGTCATTTAAGTATGCAGCAAATTTAAGAACTTTTTTTTTTGTAGTGCAGCTGCTCGGTCATCGTCAAAAAAAACCAACAAAAATAAAAGAAGAAATGCTTCCCAGAATAATAAATCAATTGAGGGTGTAACGCGAGTACGCAACAAAATGGCAGCGGTACCATTGGAAATTATAGAGCTCCAGACTGTTGTCTGCCGCAGGGAGGAGGGGAAGCGTACGGCAAGCGTAGCTTGTCTACTTCTTCTTCTTCTTCTTTCTTTACCTGCTGGAGAACTCGTGTCGGATGTGTTTAACTGAAGACGCTTGACGGAACACTGACGCGACTTCGAGCTACTCGAATTGAAAGAACTTTCAGCGAGATAAACCGATGAGTATATTAAATGGCTAAGAGAAAGCTAAAATGACCGGATATATTTGTCCCCATCTTTCGTTGCAAGAATGACGCAGCTACGGTTTCGGTATATACGTTTGAAGTTTTCGCGATTAATAGAATCTTAAAAAAAAAATAAATAAAAAAAAATTCAATTCTTCACGGAGAGTAAAAAGGTGTCGACGAGTGCACTTCGTGTGCAAAAGTCTCTTTGTTCTTGGTGAACTCGACTGAACTGCCAATGGGTATGTGTGTATAGAGGGGAAGTTGCTCGCTTGCTTCTGCTGCTGTTGCACACATGCAGACGTAAGGAATGCTAGGCAACGCTGCTGCCGCTGCCGCCGCCTCGTGAGAGAGAAAGAGGAGCCGCATTCCAGTTTATATCCTTACATGCCCTTAGCGCCACTATATATACGCCGAATACATTGGAAGATTTCTTCTCTCTCTCTCTCTCTCTGCTCTCTCTGCTCCCTTCGCTATAAATCGATGTAGAGATCCTGAAAACACTTTGGTTTCGCGCGAGATACGGCGAAGTAGATAGCAAAAAAGCTTTTATATGCAGTTTTTTTTTCTGTTTTTTTTTTTTGAAGTTTCTTGAGAGAAGACACTTTTTTGGAGGGGAATTTATTTATCTCTCTCTCCCCCCCCCCCCCTCTCTCTCTTGGAATACTCGTTTTCTAAATCGAAAATATCCAGATTTGTCCTCTATCTCACTCTCTTTCTTCCGTCACGGAGAATGATTTACGATGTTCGCCAGCACAAATCATCGCGTTGAGAGTTCAAACCTACGCGCGACTTACTTCAAACGTATATACTTCGTATGTATATATACGTGGGCATAAAGATACACGTGATCGCCAAATAATGTCGAAATCGTTTAGTCGTGGGTCTTTGTCCTCATTTGCAATTAAAGCGCGTTGTCGCCGCGAATATCAAGTAGTTTGAGAAAGAGAGAGACCCTTTTGTTGGCGCGAGGAAGTAGCCGATTTCCGGCGGAAAAATTTTTTTTTTCGAACTATATGAGTATATGTATATGACTGTGGTTCGAATTTTATATTACATGTACGTGAAAGTACGGAGATTTAATCGTTAATATTTATAAGGTGATTAAGGTAATTTATAAGTGTCAAAGATTTTCGTTCGAGTCAGCTTAAATAACAAATTTTTTTTTGTAAAGATACATATCGAGATAAATATACATTCACTCGCGAACGAAGTAAATTGCGCGGAGGGAAAATGGCAAAGTTTTTTCATTGAGGGGAGGAGGCGAGTGAGTTAGGAGAAAATATGGAGATGTATTTTTTTTTTTGGGAAAAAAAATACTGGCTTGTCGCCAATAAAGTCGGGCAATAAAATGGCCCATAATATTGACAAGTCGAGAATGGGGCGCGAAACAGATAGTACGAAATTCAACACGATATTACGGATGATCTATTATATACGCGCGCGCAACGATGGGCTAGAGAGAGAGAGAGAAAAAAAAGTGTATAACGATGCAATTTGTTTGCAGTTGAAAAAAAAATATGAAACGTTTGTTTTATGGTTGTACTATATCGAGAGGTTTGTTAATATTTTATGCTGCAAAAAAACGGGTAGGAAAAATCCAAAATCTATAAAAAAAAATTTTATTTTTAGTCGTTTGTCACCGAAGGGTATATATAAAAAATTGCATCGTAAAAAAAGAATTTACCTATGTACGTCTAATAACCTTTCAAAAAGTAAACCTTTCAAACTAAACTTTCAAAAAGTAAAAAAAAAAATATGGTCGACAGGCCGAGTAGAGAGAAAAAAAAGACAAGCGTCGGAAGAATTTATGAAATCATAATTGGAGACTTGAACGCGTGGTTCGATGCTCTTTTCTGCATCTTGAAACCCTCCGATGATGCAGTCTATGTATATATATCAGCCATCTGCTGTTCTCGCGTAACGCGCTCGTCGTCGGCGGCTCTGAGGGTTCTTGATTTATTGGTAAACATATGTCTCTTGACGCCCAAAAGTAGCTTTAGCCTCCCCCCCCCCCCCTTTTTTTTTTCTTTCCTCGCACTCGATCGAATAAAACATGATAGGGTTGCGCGCTCGTTTTATTGAAACTCTCGCATTTTTTGGGAATTTTTTTCATACAACAGGTTTTTTTCACAATTCCATGTCATTCGATTTCTTCTTTCGAGAAATATACAGAAAATTTATTCAACGATTCGTTAATCCCACTCGTTTGTCTATGTGTATTGGATTATGAATCATACTTTGGAGGGAAAAAAGCGGCTTTTCTTTGTACGATTTGTCAAACGTCGACGCAAACACATACTATATTTCACTATTTATTCGATATTCAAATTCAATCACTCGAATAACGATTATATACCGAGTGAGTTTGAAACTTACGATCGGTCTAATAGAACAACTTATTTTGCAATTATACCACGTTTTGACTTTAACGATTTCACTAGATTCCGAAGGTGTTTTAGCTTTCATTTCGCATTTATATTCAACCTGCCTTATAACCGCTGTCATTTCAAAATTTTTCAAAAAAACCGGTCTAACCACTCGAAGCTCCAATTTCAAACAGTTGTTAAACATCCGAATAAGGTTATTATTGATTTCGGATGTAATCAATATACTTAAAAAAAACTCATCTCGATCGATTTCGTTACCACAAAAAAAGTCCTATTCCCATTTAAAAAAAATTGGTATGTATAGTAAAATCCGTAAGTTTTTACGCAGCCGTACAGCCACGTCTTTCACAAGAAGGGTACAGACAGGTTTTGTTCGACAAGAGAGAGAGAGAGAGAAAAAAAATCGTCTAGGCGACTTCCGGCGGGCCCCTTGCGCGCGAGACAACACACCACCTGGCCCTCCATGGACTTTGGTTCAAAGGTGAACGGCCTGTACTTTTTTTTAAGGTGCGTGAGGCCCTCTCTTGTCTTGTAACCAGCACCCGAAAAAAAAAACTTCAGACACGCTTCTCTCTCTCTCTCTCTCTCCCGCGGACACTTCCGCTTCGTTGGCTGAAGACTCGTTTATTAATCGGGTTTTCGATTTTTGAGAGGTTTGCTTTCGATAGCGAGGGTAGAAACACGAAAAAAATAATTTTTTTTTGTCGGTAGTTTCGTGAAAAAATTACTATTGATAATTTTATTTTTAAATTTGATTGAATTTCCGGGTTTTTCCGAGAAAATTGTTTTGTTGTTGACCCACACCGGCAATTTATTACTATAACCAAACAAATTCCGAATAATCTACAAATTCTCTCGATCGAGATTAGAAGTCGAAAATCCTTCCTGTATTTTTAGATCGTCGCACAAAAATAGTCGCTGCTTTACAGATAAAGCCATCAAACAAACGGGAAGTGTCTCTCCCCTGTGCCGCATCTCAACGTCCGACGATCGATCTGAAATCAATCAACGCGCCTTTGTAAGAAGAAGATAGACATCAGCGCCGATATAATCTTGCAGCAGTACAGTCATCGAAACCGAAATAAAAAAAAAATATATATATAGCGATCGGTCGCATTCCATGGAAAAATGCTCTCGCGAGACTAACAGTAAAGTAAAAAAGAAAAGGTGGCAATGAAGCGCTAAAGCGGGCCTTTGAACATCGATGCGCGTCTGAGCTCGCTAGGAATGTGCTCTTTGGCTTTTATTCGTATTATATACTTTCACGCGACATTGATCCACATTTCGCGTCTTAAATAATGCACAATCGCGGTGTCGCGATTGTCACTTTGCGAACGCGACCCTGCGCACTCGCTAAGTTGCAAATTTTTGAAAGTGTTGATTGATTTCATTGAAAGCGAAAAAAGTGTTTTCATTTTTTTTTTTTGCATGCTTTTGGTGGAGGAATAATGATGACGTCAGACGACACGGTTATAAATAAGAGAAGTTTACTGCAGCTCGTAAAAGTTTGATTTTTCACCCGAAGATGTTTGAAGGCTGTTTACGAACTTATAAACATCGAATTTTGCGGTTTCTTCGATTCGACTTCCATCGATTTATTTACGGTTAGGCGTACGAGTGTTTAATGATCTCTCGCAATTGTGTCGGAAGCTGTATTGAAATTGCGTAAACACTTGACATTTTTATCATTGCTAAAAAAAAATATTACGCGAAGCTAGATTGAAAAGATGAAAGAAAGAAAAAAAAAGAAACGAGAGCGTTGTCTGCTAAAGAAAATGAGGATTTTTCGATTTAGCAAGGGAAATTTGCCGAGAGAGAGAGAGAGAGAGAGTTTCTCAATGCCATTGCGGCGCGTCGCGAGCAACAGAGATATTTCTCTCTCTCTCTCTCTCTCTCTCTCTCTCTCTCTCTCTCTCTCTCTCTCTCTCTCTCTTTCTAAGACTGTTTTTCGTTATGCAAGTTGATGTTCCAAAACAAATGGGATTTGTGTGTATATATTCTGAAAAGTTAATTTCTTTGAACAATAATTAAATAACGAAACTCGATGAAAAAAAAAATTATTTTATAGTTTACTCGTAAAAAAATTAATTATTAAATTTCAACTTCGAAAGCTTCTTATATAAAAATGTCGTCTTTAGATCCCTTACGTTATAAGCCATAATCGACAAAATCGAAACGCGCCCGCGCGTCGGTCGCGTTGAATCAACCGCGTGCTTATATAGTACAGTCGGACTAAAATCAGCTTCACACGTAATTCTGATGTTAGCGCCGAATGGTTACTATGCCTAGACTTAGACTTAGAGCAGTCGTCGGCGAATGCGACCTAACCCACTAAATATAGCGCGTATTTTTAAAGCGGAAGAGACGCGACACCTCTAAAATTAGTCGATGCTTTCTCTCTCTCTCTCTCTCTCTCTCTCTCTCTTTCCAAGTCAATGGGAGAAAGGGAATGTAGAACGGAAGCTTGGAAAGCTTTTTTTAAACACTCATCACGCATTGTGTCTCTTTCCTCTTTCTCTCTCTCTAGGAACATAAGAGGCTGCGCGCGAGTTTGACATAGAGAGGGTACAAAAAAAAATAATCGTCACGTGTTCTCTCGCGCGTTTTACGTTCATTCATATATATTTCGCTACCGCTGTATATATCGTCGCTGCGCCGAGTGAAGGAAAATTACATTACAATGAGATATGCCTTTTGACACACGAGTTTTGCCATTCAGTTGCTAAATTCATTGTCATCGACGTTTTAACGATGTATACTGTGTACTGCTGCGATCCTTCTTGCTTTTTACAATGTGTAGCAACAAAAAAATTTTTTTTTTTTATTTCGCTGAGAAACATTAAATTGAACAAAAATTTAGTTTTTGATTAGGTAACTTTGATTAACGAAAGTATATAATTTGTCGAATGAAAACTAAAAAAAATATGAATTCATTTTAGATTCATAAAGTTATCAAAACGCAGTAACAAAAAAAAAACTAGAAACTTTCACTTTCAAACCGTGTATACAACGTAGTAAAGTTGTCACTCACTTAATATAACGCGGAAACTTCAGTAGCAGCAAGATTCGTGCACGCACGTGAGATTCAAGTATCGCGATATCGCGCGTAATTGACACTCGCGTTCGATCAAAAAAAAAGAATAAACATCTCGCATTTTAATTGCAAATTTTATTGCTTTTATCTGTCCGTACTCTCGTTTTCTCAGGTGTGCGTGTTGTGATTGATACGTTAACCGTGCACTTGTATGTGTGTAATTACGTTATATATCCATTTAATATTCTTGTAAAGCTGTATTTTATATTATAATAACATGCTATCCGATCGCATTGATCTGAACGCGAAAGCGCGCTTAGAATTTAATTTCGTTAATATCGCGCATGAATTCTCGAAAATATTTTTCAAGATTTTTTTTTCTCTAACGAGCGAATAATTCAACATCATTTATCAAAAGAAAAAAAAGGGTGGTAAAAAAAACCCCATACACGCGAATTGCGGCATAATATATAAAGATATCTATCGAGAAATTATCTCTCGACGTGTAGAATTAAAGAATTTTCATGTCATTAACGTAACTTTCATAATTCCCTGGTTCGTAATAAGTGAATATAACTCGAGTGTTGTTTTATTTTTTTTTGTGTAGCTATAAATTATACCACGTACAACCGTGAATGAGTTCGTAATCGCCGACTATTTAATACTTCATCTTCTTTTTTTTTTGTAAAATTCTTTTTTTTTCACTTCTCGGTCGATCGAAATGCAACATATACGCCGACTTGTAGCAACAAAGAAAAATCCGCATCGTCGAGTCACGCAGTCGAGTTATTCATTAGCGTGCACCTGTGCTCACTTTTTTTGTTGTTGTTGTGATTGTTGTGGTCGTTTTGTAGTAACTGTACGATTGAGACGTTTCGCTAACGGCTCTAATTAACTTTTTTTTGTGGCGCGCTGATTTTTCCTTCACGTGCAACGGCTTTAGAAGATTAGTATAGTAGCGAACTTTATTCTTGTTTTTCTCTTTAGTTTTAAACGTTCACGTAAAAATGATTTTTTTTTGTGTTCAAATGGATTCAAATAATGATTGTTCGTGACCCCAAAAAAATATATCAAGTTGCATCGTTTAATTAACAGATCAATCTCGACAGAATTTCCAATTCACCCACGCAAAAATATCCCATTGAATGTTAAATTTTTCCTTTCCACTCGCTGAATCATCAAAACAGCGTTGTCATAAACAAACTCATATAACTCGAAATTACCAAGAAGCTACATGATGGTAAAAGGTGTTTCGGAATACGGCCGCGTGCGTGAAAATGAATCAGCAGAAAGATGAATCGGCGCGCGGCGCTGTCGCGGTATATACAAAAGTCCCACAGGTGACTCTGTGTGTGATTGATTACTATATAGTGCGAGGCACGAGAGATGTCAAGAAATCAAATTTGCATATTGCGCGCGGCTGCTGTCAATGCCTTTTTTAAACGTCTCACTTTGACTTATCTCAGTGTTTCGGAGTTGATATTATAGACGTAAAAAAAAATTATAGTTTCGATGAAAAATCTTATTTTTATAACATCGCGTAACTATATACAGCGAAAGATTTCCAATATACCTCTTCCTGCTTGTCGTGTTGTTTTTATTATTGCAAGAGAGTATCGCATTGCAGCGGTTTAACGGCGAGTATAACGGATTAACGCTTCGTTCGATTTTACCATCTTGCAGAATAAAAAAAATTCAACAACACTTCTTTGGCGTTATATTCCTATCGGCGTGAATTATGTGTAATTGAGTTATGCTAATAAGGCGGCACGCGGCGTGTGCGTCTCAAGGGTGGTTTTTTTTTCTTTAACACGCGAAAGAATAGGTTCGGCGTATACATATAAGCTATGATTGGTAGGTTGGCGGGATGTATAATTTTGAGGCAATTGCTGAGATTTTTGAAAGCTGTTGTTATTTTCTTTCTTGTTCCCCGTTTTGTTTTGTTTTTTTTTTCGAAGACACGTGCTTTGAAGAATCTTTTCGAGCGAGAGACTGCAATTTTCAAATGGAATACAATTTTAGGTTAAAAAAATTGGTGATGGGAATCACTTGAATTATTCTAATTTTACACCTCGTATGCAAATTTTTTATTGATTTTATACCTTGAATGAAAATGTTTATTGACAACGATATTTGACTATTATAACGTTATTTTCATTGTCTCGCGAAAATTTACCTTCTGAATCGAATCATCGATATAAACATGAACTTCATATACCGAATAACGCATATACATTCGACCAAATGTGAGGGATAATAGTCATGGTGAAAGGTATATTCTGTAAATACCCAAACACATACACAACCGAGGGGGGGGGGGGGGGGGGGAATTCCCATGGCTCCTCGTGCCCGCCCGCGTGGTATTA
>JAWWMK010000020.1:1532126-1626465 GCA_035047105.1 Galeopsomyia nigrocyanea | reverse complement strand
CCCCCCCCCCCCCCCCCCCCCCCCCCCCCCCCCCCCCCCCCCCCCCCCCCCCCCCCCCCCCCCCCACGGCCCAGGGCTCATCGGGCACGCACGCGAGGTATTAAGAAGTGGGGTTGCGATTTCTATTTTCGGAAGTATGTGTACGGTGTTTGTCTCTTAAACTTCTTCGAAGTTTTCGCTCATGGCTAATTCGTTTATTTCGCGAAGTTTTAGCGTTTCTGCCTTCAAAACCTGTAAATTTAATCAACTGTCATGGACCGAAATTCTCCACAACGGAAAATTTTGGTTTTTTCCCCCTCGTTGAATAAAAGAACGCTAACACGTGCGACACACAAAAAAAAAAGAGAAGGTTACGATTGAAATTCGAGAGAGAGAAAAAAAATCATCATGATTCGCGAATAACTTGTAGAAACAACCTCGTACCCGTGTGTGTATATACAATATCGACTTTGCTATTATACCGTATTTTTATCTCGAAAATACGCGAAGGAATTTCTAGGAAAGCAAGTTGATACTTCATCCCCAATTAAGGCGACGAGAGGAGAGATTTCTCGGAAAACGGTATATAGACGCATCCTCATTTTTATTCGCAATCTTAACGGTGCGATCTCTCCATGCGGCACGAGAGAGAGAGAGAGAGAGAGAGAGAGAGTGAAAATTAATTTTCAACTCTATACACCAGCGAACTCCCTTGACCCTTATTATATACATACGGCACGTGTCGGAATGCAATTATTATTCTTCTATACTTTTTTGGTTTTGTTTTTTCGTTGCTTATAAGAAAGATTATATTTTAATAATAACGGAATTCGTATTCTACGGATATCTCGCGTGCATATCTGCACGTGAGCTCTGCCACTTCTTCTCTCTTCTTTTCTTTTTCTTTTCCTCTGGTTTTTTTATTCCTCTTCTCTCGTACGGTCGAGATAAGCTTTTGCATATGAGTTTTTTTTTTTCCATCTTCAACTTCTCGCGGATGCGCGTGTCGTACATTTACAGTTTCTTTTTTCCGCGAATATGAAAGACTCCGTGTGCAAAAAATGCACATAAGCGACGAAGACAGATAGACGGTATAATAAAGCTTTGAATTATCGATTTTACTTATGGGCAAAAGTAATGTGTATAGCTAGTATAACTTGCGCGCGAGGTCAAGTGTAAATATATATAACGTTCAAGGTATCTTAACTTCGTCGAACGCGTCGTTGTAAAAACATTATAGTAAATCTCCTCGTAAAAGTATATCGACTGATAAAGTTCCATCGTACAATCGGTCATGTGTGTATACGAAAAAAAAAAAAAAAAAAAAAATTACTGTACTCGAGAAAAATCAATCGAGAATATATACATCGTGCAAGTAGTTCACGTCCAAAGGTCTTTTTTCCCCGTGCGTCGTAAAGTATTATACGCGCGGCTTTGACGAGCGCGGCCTTCAAGTTGATAAATAAAAAAAAAATACATTTACACACATACACTCGCGCAGAAAAAAAACGAGCGATAATATACAGTACACGCGTGTGCTAATGCCGTAAAAGTGTTATTATTCCGAGTCACGCTGGCGCTATAGATTAAAAAAAAACAAAGCGAAACACGCGTTTTATATATATAACTCACGCAATATTGTCAATTATACTATCGGTGATAAGAGCAAGGAGGATAAGGGTGAGGGGTAGATGTAATTTAGCTGGAAATTTTGGCGGTCTAGGAATACTTTGATTATGGAGATGAGTTTACGTATCTTTTTTTTAGTTACGATTGGAGTGTTGTGCGGAAACTTTTATTTGTGGAAGTTTTATAGGAGAATTCTCTAAACAATTGCAATTAATGTTTGTAATTGTGTTTAATTAGTATGAATTATATCTGATAATAAAAGATTGTGACTACCTGAAATTGGAAAACGACAATTTCACAGTCATTTTATATCAACAACCCTCAAACCTGCAATCATCGAGTCCTTAAATTAGCGACTTTGAGTAAATTACTAGAATTTAAAAAAAAATCTATTTTCGTACAATTCAGCTATATAATTATTTTCTAATTCCATTTATATGACAATATACTAATAAATAAATGTGTTTATTGTTGCAGTGTGCCAAAGCATAGACATAAGAAATCAAGTGAGCGAGTTCTCGAAGCTGGAAGGATGCCGTGTGATCGAGGGCTTCGTGCAGATCCTACTGATCGATCAGGCCAACGCCTCGGCCTACAATGATCTCGTCTTTCCCGACCTCGTCGAAATTACCGGATACCTCTTGTTGTACAGGTACGAGCTTTTTTTTTCTTTTCTTTTTCATGCGAAACCTGCGCGAAAAAAAATCCTTGAGTACGAGCTTGATTTATTATGCCGATATTTTATTTTTCGCGCTAACAAGAGAAGCAGAGAGAGAGAGAGAGAGAGAAAATTCAGCCGCGCTTTATTGCTTATTAGGTGGTGTTTGTGCGCGTGAGGAAGTTGTGTACAGCGAATGAGTTACGTCTCTCTAAAAAACAAAATACTTATAACCAGGCTTATTGTTCTCCGGTACAATTAAGCATTGAAAATTCATTTGTTTTTGAATAATAAATAGCCACTCTCGTTATGGAAAAAAACGGCTTCTCACTCACTCCTTTTTTTTCATTACTGCAGACCTTGCAAATTATATATACCTACGTTTCCGCGTGTAGTAGTAGTAAAAAAAGGTAATTTAAAGCCTATGAGTTTTACAACTGTGAAAAAAAAATTTACTTTTCTTTTTATTTTTGCAGAGTACAAGGACTGACAAAAATAGGCAAATTATTTCCCAACCTGACGGTAATAAGGGGCCACCAATTGTTCGTCAACTACGCCTTGGTGGCGTTCGAGATGATGAGCTTGCAAGAGATCGGACTGCACTCGCTGACTGACATAATGCGCGGCTCAGTGCGCTTCGAGAAGAATCCGCTGCTCTGCTACGCCGACACCATAGACTGGGACCTCATTGCCACTAATGGCAAAGGGGAAAATGTTATTTCGGTATGTATCTCTTAAGACCCTTCCTGATCTTTCCCTCTTTCACTGCAAGTTTTCTAGTTTGAATTCTTTCTTATTTATTTTTACAGTTCTTATTAATGCTCATGAAAGTTCCCTTGTATCTATATAAATAATAAATGCTTTCATCACGTTAATGGTAAAATTAAGCAAGCGCTTGTGCGTTCATCGTTATTTATTGCTGTAAAAACGATAATTAAAATTATACAATACCAATCGATACGATACATCTGCATATATAGAACAGAAGCTACGTCAAAATGTAAAACTCACCTGCTGGTAATTAAAACTTCGATGATTGACATCCCAACTTTAATTAATCATCCAAACCCAAACAAAATGAAAAAAAAAATGTTTGAGCGCGTGTTCTTTTTGCGAGCGATCAATGAATTGCACGTGCAATTGCCATCGATCTCGTTACAAACAAAAAAAATCGCATTATTCGTTTGCTGCGCAGTAATATGAAATACACGCGCGCACGCGAATCAGTAGATTCGTTGATAGACACATTTTTTCGTTTTCGATGACTGGACGGTCAGTTTTCCTTGGAATTTATTGCGCAATCGTGTGTAATTATAATATTGATAATTTTTTTTTTTTCATTGTCAAGGGTACTCGTTCAAGAACATAATAATAATAATTTTTTTTTAAATTGAAATTACTAATTTCTAATTTCAATCGACTCGTTCGGTTTCTGCGAGAATATAATCATTCACTTGCTAAAATCTGTCGAACAATCACGAAAAAAAACAATATCCTCCACCTTACATACCTACCATTTCCTTAAATGGTCGGATTTCTCGCGGCTCGGCGGGTTATTACGTTTGTGCGAATGATTGCGTCAAGGAAAAACAATACTACCTCGCGTGCGCCATTTAATGGCGCACTAAAAAAAACGTGAGCTTCCTAAATGCGTCAATCGACAACGACTACGACGCGTGTATGTTATGCTTTTAACTTTTGCGATTCGCGCGTGTAAGTGAAACCTCGCGATTATTAAGCTGAATGAAGAGAATTTTTTTTTTGTTCTCTTCATTTTGCAATTATCGAATTTAGGTATATAAACGCTGAATTAGCGCGTTTATTTAACCTGCACACTCTTTATCGCTGACGTCTTTTTAAAACGCGGTAGTTTTCCGATATTGCCGGAAGTTTACCGTGAGGTGCAATTTAGTTTCGCGAATTACGTTTAATGAGACTGCTGTATTCGCGAAAATAACTATAATGCTTCTTTGTGCATAGTTTTGTGTTTTACACGATAAAAAATTTTTTACTCATTTTCGGGACAAAACAAGTAAAAAGTTAATCAAAATGAGTAGCTTTTTACTTATTTTGAGTACCTTTTTCTGCTTTTTTTGTCCCGAAAATGAATAAAATTTTTTTACTGTGATACGTATAATTAAAAATCAATATTCGTAAGTAGGTTAGCGAGGAATGTCTCACCAGAAAACTATACACATCGTTTGTCTCGAAAGGTCTTTCGCTCGTCAATCATACGACTAATTAGCGCCTTAATCGTAAAACCCCACGCAGCCAAAGAAAAAGAAGAAAAAAAAAGGAGGAAGTAAATGAGAGTGGAAGAAGTATATGTGTAGAAGCATCGCGCAAACACACAGTCAAAGGCAAAAAAAAAAAATGGGGAAGAACGACGAAGCGAAGTTGTTGAACTGTCTCGCGAAGCTATATTCGCGGCTATAACTCTTTCTCGTTGCAAAGACGCCCCGACGACGCCAGAGAGAGAGAGAGAGAGAGAGCTCTATATACACTGAATAGCCTTCCTTTTGCGTATACATGCAAACACACTGGCAGAGAGCGAGAGAGAGAGAGAAAACGCGCATAAACAAAAGAGGCGATTTGGCTCGCGAGCCACTTCCACCCCAGACGCACCAGAGGATAATTCAATGGGTTCCGTGCCGCGATCTTCTTCCTCTCTTCTTTTTTTTTTTAGTTAATTGGATAGGAATTTCTCTCTGAGATTGTTGGCATGTGTGTTGCGCCGTTGCTCTTTTTTTTTTACAATTATTGCGAAATTATCGTTTTGGAGACGAACAAATTTATACAACGTCATATTATTCGTCACGAACGAGTTTCAAATTAATTAATAGTGTATCCCAGTCTCTCGCTTTCGATTATTCAACATTCCAACATCGAAATTATACTCTCGCACACACGCGTGTATAATCATTTAACAAATCGGGCACGCAAGATAAATATAAAACAATTAGCCCAAAAAAAAGCCCAATAGCCTCTAAAAATAGCCTCCGCGTATTATAGCTTTTAAAAGCGTCGTCGGTTTTATTCACGTCCATTTGCATTCAATTTGGGATTATCGAGTACAGAAACATACATACATACTCTCTCGCTTTAGTTTATTCTTATCTGGCTGGCGCTTGAAGCGAGGAAAATATACGCTTCGCGTTCGTAAATATCGATTATGGCCTACTTTAAACTTCTCGCGCTCGATATAATGCATTCCATTAGAAGTCTATATACGTGTATATGCGTGTTTGTGTGTGTATGTGTTTTCGCGTGTTTCGAGTTATAAACTTTTGTACCGAACGACGACGAGGTGGGGTGGAGGAGAGCTAATGAATTTGATTAACTCGATTCGCATTGTATTTCTCCGACAAATTAGTTTGGATGTGTATCAAGCTATCCAGACGCTTTTTTTTTTTTGGATGATAGACATTCTAATTAAGGTGATTAGCTGATTGTATGGATAACGTGACGTTCGTTTTAATTTACATAAATGTCGGACGACGAAACTTCATTTTGAAGTTGAAGCTAATATGTACGCGTGAATTATGAAAAGAAGGGAAGAAGAGAGATGTTTGCTCGCGATTATAAATTTTACGGGCTTGACGTGACGCAAATTCAAAGGGAAAAATAACGTATGAGCGGAGAATTCGAAACTTCGGTCCGGACACTTCATTTGATAAATTAAATTTGACTATAAGGATTTTTTTTTGTAAATTGGATACAATTGAATAAATGAGAAACGATAGCTCGTTAATGTATACATCTATCACCGAGTAATCAAAGAAAAAAAATATAAATCTCAAAGCGAATCGAAGCCAATTAAAAGAAAATTAATGCGTTTCGTTGAATTTTTCATTTCTTTTTCTCTCATCGGCGCAAACACACGCACGGCACGCGTGTGCGTGTGTGTTTCCCTTGTAACTGAGAAACGAGGAAAAAAACATTGCTTGTAATTAATACCCGATTCGGAATGGTAGTGGTTTGCATTAAGGAAAAAGTGTTGATTAATCGCGATTTACACGGAAGGAGGAGTCGTCGAATAAAAAAAAACAACGCTCTCGTGCAAACAAGGGTATGAAATGTGAGGCAGGTTTATTACCGAAAGCTGTACTTTACTGTGTAAATTTTATTCGATCCGTAGTAGCGTTTTGGAATTTTCGAAGGGAGTTTAACGAAGTGATTCGATTATATAAAATGCGATCCAATTATTCGTATTGGCGTTTGCTTAATCGACATTGAATTTATTCGCGGATGGAAAATTCAACGATGGAGTAAGGATATTGATTTCACTGAAATATTCATACGAATTTATTTGGATTTCATTACTATTAATTATCAATTATGCCGTACAATTGAATGTAATCACTTTAAAAAAAAAATTCCCACCGCAGAATCACAGTTAGTATATCGAACACAATCTATCAACAAAGTCAACGAACTCTCGCCATAAAAGAAAAAGAAAACACTGAACAATAACTCATCGGGGGGGGGGGTAAAACCCCCCAAAGAAGTTTAACTGTGGTTATTTTCGGGCGACAGTAGCCGAAGACGAGATCATATTAGCAACTTTGTGAGGCGTGAAATTTCTTTTTTGCTCGAGAGAGAGAGAGAGTATATACAGTATATCCTTGCGAGCTTTTACGGAAATTCCGCGGTTTTGCCAGCGACAAGTGCCGCGCGGACACGCGGTTTGACTTTAGGGTGTTGCGGTTTAACGCTCACGCGCGTGGATCTTTTTATTTGCCGCTACTGCTGCTACTGGAACTGCAACCGTACATACGAATATTTTATTTTAAAGGGATCTGTTTCGAAAATTTATAGTATGATAATTTTTAATATTCGAAAGTATTCATTAACGAGTGCCGTCAAATGCGAAATCACGATTAAATATCGCTTTAAGTATCCAACATTGCAATTTAAAAGTATAAACGATCTTCTCTTTTGCAACTGATTTCAATCTGTTACGAGTCGAATGTAAAATTCTGTTTTATTCCCGTAATTAATCGTTCACGAACAACGTATTATATCCATTGAAAAAAAAAACGTTTACAACTTCATTCTTGAAAGTACGTGTTTCATCGATACGCAAAAAACAAAAGTAAAAGTTTTATGAACGACGACAAGAGTTGTCTGACGTCACACGCACACACACACACACACACACACACACACACACACACGCGCGCGCGCACGCACGCACGCACACACACACACACACACACACACGCGCGCGCGCACGCACGCACGCACACACACACACACACACACACATACACACACACACACACACACAGGTGAATAAAATAGCATGTTGGCCGTACACAGGGCGGTATTTTCGGAAAGTGGGTTGAGCCGCCCGTCGCCGCCGCCGCCGCCGTGCCGAAACGGGATATATATTTTCGCGCCCCGACGACTTGACCTATCCCCCCGTCGCGGTGATTTTCTTAACAGGACGATAACCTTTTTTATCAAAGGGAAGTGGGGGGGGGGGGGGGGGTAAATGATATTCCAACATTGCGATAAAAGAGATTAAAAAAAAGTATTATAGTACAAGAGAGACGTTTTTCCGCGAAAAAGTCCAAGTATATCTCATTCACTCGCTCTCTGGTAGCAGTTGCAGTATATATAGCAGAGAACACGGCATTCCTCCCTTATCGTCGACGCAACGAGAGAAAGAAAGAGAGAGAGAGAGAGAGAGAGAGAGAGCGAGATGTCGCGTCGCGATAGCCCGGAATTCTATTACTTGCGTAACCGACCATTTTCATCTGTGCGAAATTGTGCTAGTTGTCGCTTTTTTATTTTATTGTTATTCCACTGCATTTACGTCGATTGTAAATAAAAAAGTGTATAATCGATCGTTTTAATCCCCCCCATTCATTCGTAACAAAAACCAAAACGACAACAAAAACATATAGTAAAACGATAATAAGCGAGATCGTGTACACACATAGACGTCAAAGTGCAATCGTCGCGTGCGTTATTATGCAAATAGTATTGAACGAAGCGAGCATGTCCAGATATACTCGTTATCAGCATGATGGCGCTATGGTTGAATGTATATATACATATATGTATATATACGATTGCCATCGATTACCGTGTTTACGACGAAGAGAGTATTATGATATTCTCTAGCCCGAATGCGGCCGCGATCAAGTCGCAAATGTATATGTATATATACGCTAATCATACGTTTGCAACTTATATATATATCTATATACCCACCGAAAAAACCATTTGCCGGCCATCTTCAACTAAACGTGCGCGATCTCGAGTGTACGTATTGAAGAAATGTAATGCCATCGTTGCATCAGCCATCGCTGCCGTGCGTTTTGTAAACAATTTACGTAACAATGGTGAATTAAAAAAAAAAGGAGGGTTGAAATTTGTCAAATTGATTTTTAAATTACGCGGGCTTTTTCCACTTGCGAGCTTTCTTCGAATTTATGTGTCAAATGCTAATTACTCATGCGCGATGATGCTGATGATGATAACGATGATTCACCCGAAAAAAAAATGATGTATTATGATTTCGTTATATACAGTTGTATTTTCACCTCGAGAGATTGAGATATCGCTGTGCGGTCACTATACTTTTTTTTTTATTATTTGACCTGCGGGTGTCTAACCGTTAAATTGTAATGCTGCGATTGTGAGAACTTTCACGCGGGGAATTATTTTTTTTTTATTTTTTATTTTGTTTTGCGGATGATTTGATTTTATTGTCGTGTGGGATTGTCGAAGAATTATTCATGTAATTGCGCGAAGATTCAAATGTTTCATAGTTATCAAATTCTGCGATAATAATAAAATAAAAAAAAAATAGCTCCATATCTGCGTGATGAAAAAATGAAGCACACGCGTAAAATAAAAAAAAAAGCAAGCAGCGATTTGCCAATTTAACGGAGCGAAGTGGTTTAAAGGAATGTCAATGAAGCATCGAGAGAGAAAGAGAGAGAGAGAGAAAAGGGGCGCCGCTAATTTTCGCCAGTTGTGTGCCGCTGCCATGCCACCACTGCCGCCGCCGCCGGAACGTGGGAAAGAGAAATCCCCGCGGCATTTCCACGGTTTTGCGCGAGAGCATATAGAGCCGCGCGCGTGGCCGCCGTGGCGCGCGCTCTGGAATATCTATATAACGGTATTAAAGACAATCGTATACACGCGAGAGAGGCGCCAACGTTTTTTTTTTTTTTTTTTTTTACTTTTCAACCCGCACGTGTATTATACGAATGCCATCGTACTTCTTTTTTTTTTCGCATACAGTAGATTGATAATTAAAATTTCTTTTGAGAAAAGAATTTCGAGTATGAAACGATGGCTTTATTAATATTATACGACGAGAGATGAAACCCTATAATCTATATACGAAATGTCGAGCGGTGCTTTGAGCCGAATGAATGGAGACATCTGTTGCAAGAACGAAATTAAAAGAAAAAAAAAATTCTCCGATTGAATCGTTACGACTGCTCGTGCCGTTCAATCAATCGCTCGAATTATTGCCAAGCGAGAATTCAATTATATATAGATATTATTATGTACGGCTGCAAAGTTTTTTTTTTAATTAACCATTCTGGCTTTCGTTTAACAAAGTCTATCACGTTCTAATAATCCACCAACAAAACCGTCAAGAAAAGTCAAAATGTGTTTATTTTTCATTCGTCTGAGCCGAGCGATATAGTTTACAATAGACTTGCACAAGCCTCAGATTCGAGCTATACGCACGCGCTACCTTGTAAAAGTTTCGCAATATTGTATACGTGCTCGTCGCGATGCTTTTGCAGATTATAACAGGGGGGAAAATAAAGT
Source organism: Galeopsomyia nigrocyanea (assembly GCA_035047105.1). Lineage (NCBI taxonomy): Eukaryota > Metazoa > Arthropoda > Insecta > Hymenoptera > Eulophidae > Galeopsomyia > Galeopsomyia nigrocyanea. The sequence continues at coordinate 1,616,396 of JAWWMK010000020.1, read as the reverse complement.
TTGCCGAAGGGAAAATCGTAACGATCGAATTATATCGGCGGCAAATTAAACTACCGCATACAGGATGCAAAATAATAGGCGACGAGTTTTTTTTTCTTTTCTTTTCTTTTATTTTCTTCGCGGACTTTTGGATGTACTCCAAGGTTTTTCGCGCTTCTCCCCCTCGATCGATTTGCCGGGCAGCGGTGGCGGCAGAGTAACTCTTTTTTAACTCGTCCGGAAATAAATAAGTACCAGGGTGCAGGAAGGGGTTGGGTTTGTAATGCTTTCGAGTTAAATTGAAAATTTGAAGTTTATTAGAAATATGAGTTTTTGTTTCTTTCTTTTTTCGTGTAAAAAATTCAAAGGTATCGGTGAAGAATCTTTGATAGCAAAAAAAAAAAAAAAGAATAGAGCAAATAATAAATATGCACGTCTGCTTCGTTTGTTTACTCGTACGTCCATTAAACAATGCTAATAGCATGCTCGATGGAGCATATTATACAGCTGAAACAATAACGAAGAGACAGAAAAATACAGAGATGAGAGAAGAAAAATATCTAGAAGCGAGTGCTAATTAATGTACACACCGTGTGTTCGTATAACGAAGCGTCGAAAATATAGCGACAAAAAGGATGATATACGGACGAGAATTCAAATGTATACACATGTAGAAACACGAGTGTTTGATATGTTTACGTTGTCGTTTGTAACAAAAAAGGATAGGGGGTTGCTTATTAGCTGGAATTTTTTTTTTTCGTTTTGGATGAGATGGTAAAATATATACAAGAGAACGCAAATGATAGCTTACACCTGCTAATTATGCTGATTTTACAATTAGATTCGCGTCGATAAATTAAAGTCGCCTGCCCTGTAATCGCACATTTTATGCCTTTCGATTAATAGTTTCAACAAGAACACAGCAATAATTAATATTTATTCCATTTAACACGCAAACTTGCAGTAAAAAAAGAAATATAATGCGTTTGTAATTATGGCGCCATGTAAATTATCCGTTTGTTTGTTTTTTTTTCTTTCAGGGCAACAAACCTATGAACGAATGTCCCAAATGTGATAAAAGCTGCCCCAAGAGACCAACGGTAAAAGACACAACACTATGCTGGGACAAGCAATATTGTCAAAAACGTAAGACAATTCACCATGTATTATAATATTCTACAAAAAAAAATATATCATCGTTTTCAAGACAATTGATGATGAAAAAAAAAATCCTTGCAGTCTGTCCAAGCGAATGCGGCGATAGAGCGTGTCTACCGAGCGGCGTTTGCTGCGACGCATCGTGTCTGGGCGGTTGCAACGGCGAGACCGAATGGGAGTGCCGGGTTTGTCGCGAGGTGGTGGTGAACAAGACGCGCTGCGTGAGCACCTGCCCGACGGGCACCTATAAGTTTCTCAATCGTCGCTGCATCACCCAGCAGGAGTGTCACACCATGCGTAAACCCCGCGAAATGGCCAACAACGTCAATCCCTATCCGTACAAGCCGTTCAACAACGAGTGCAGCATCGACTGTCCACCCGGCTACGAGGAATACAAAGTCAACAGTGAGTACATTAGTTTTCTCATTCGACGTGTTGTTTAGTTGTAAAAAAAAAATCGATATTTAATTTTTATTTTCCTCGAAAACAGATCAATGGTCGTGCAAGAAGTGCGAAGGTCCATGCATGAAGGAATGCGGCGGTATGACGGTCGACAGCATCGCGTCGGCACAGAAATTGCGCGGTTGTACGTTGATCAAAGGCAACCTCGAGATCGCCATCCGAGAGGGTCAGAATATCGTTCGCGAGCTGGAGGACAATCTCAGCGGTATCGAGGTGATAACCGGCTACCTCAAGATCTTCCGTAGCTTTCCCATAATATCGCTGAACTTTCTGCGTAATCTCACGGAGATACGCGGCGAGGAGCTCGAGATGAAGGACTACACGCTCGTCGTTCTCGACAATCAAAATCTTCAGGAGCTTTGGAATTGGACAGCCAAACCCAAGCTGAAGATCGGCTCCAAGAAAGATCCCAAAGTCTCGTTTCACTACAATCCCAAGCTTTGCTTGCAGGTGAGCCGTCTACGAAGGCTGTATTTTATTATTTTTATTTTGTATTCCAAACAAACGATGTTTAATCTTATGATGTTTTTCCTCCCGTGATCAGACGATCGAGGCACTACGCGAGCGTACGGGCTTGAAACCCTTCACCGACATCGAGGTATCGTCGACGAGCAACGGCGACAAGGTGGCTTGCAACGTGACGGAGATCAAGGCGGCCGTGCGAACGATCTCGTCGAAGGCGGCGATCATCATCTGGGAGCCGTTCCAGCATCACGACATGCGTACACTCCTCGGTTACGTGATCTACTCGAAGGAGGCGCCCTATCAGAACGTTAGTATGTACGAGTCGAGGGACGCTTGTGGTGGCGACGGTTGGAAAGTCGACGATGTGCCCGCTTCCGAGGACAATGGCAATACGGCGCTTCAGAACGCCACCAAAGATCAGCGTTACAAGTACGTACCGAGTCGTTGTGTATTTTGAATTTTGATTTTTTCCGTTGACTAATAATAAACTTCTTCTGGCTATCCTTTCGCAGATCGTACACTCAGAAAACGATTCTAATGATGCTGAAGCCGTTCACCCAGTACGCGTACTACGTGAGGACTTACACCATATCGACCGAACGATCTGGGGCTCAGAGCAAGCTCAATTACTTTACCACGCTGCCGGGACAACCGTCGGCGGTGCGTTCGCTCACCATCTACAGCAATGCCAGCGATACCCTCGTCATCAGCTGGCTGGATCCGTCCGAGCCGAATAGCAATCTCACGCATTACAAGATCATCGGCAAACTCGAGCAGTACGATTTGGTCTATCTGAGACAGCGGAATTATTGCGAAGAACGTGAGTATTTGCTTTTGTCATTATTTTCCGGATGGTTCGTTGGCCGATTTTTTCTACATTACATATCGATTGCGCAGCAATGATACTTGTGGAGCCAAAGCCGATCGCCGAAATTGCCGCCGAGGAGAAGCTACGCGCCGAGAAAGAACTGCAAGCGTCGAAGGAACCGGAGCCGGGAGCTTGCACCTGTCCGAAACGCGAGATCGTTCCGTCGGAAAAAGAAGCTTACAGCTCGATCGCCTTCGAGGACGCGCTTCACAATCAGGTCTACATCAAACGCTCCAACAATGTGCGACGCCGACGCGACACAGCTGCCGATAGCTTCATGCTCGAGGTTGTGAGGATGAAGAGGGAACTGAATTCTTATCAACAGGTTGGTACTTCACTGACTACTTTGCATTCACGGAGCTTTGAATGAAAATTTACGAAGAAAATGTGCTTGTCACAGGAGAAAGACGTGATCAACCAAAGCAAGAAATCGGTAAGCAGCACGGCGAAAGATCGCGATCCGATGCGTCAGCAGGTCGACGAGGTAACGCAGGACGGCGCTTATCAAATGTTCGAGCGTCGAGTGCCGGCCACGGAGAATAACTTTGTGATGCGGAATTTACGCCACTACGGCAAGTACAACATAATGGTGATGGCGTGCCGCGAGAAAGCGGCCAATCCAGCCGAGCCCGAATGCTCGCCCGAGTCGATGAAATCGATGCAGACCATTCGTATGGATAATGCCGACGACATCGACTCGGACACGTTCGTCGTGAAGACGCAATCGGGCAACGACAGCACCACAACTGTCACGCTCTCTTGGCAAGAACCTCCGTTACCTAATGGCGCTATTGTGACTTATCATATTGAATCCAGGAGAGTCGATACTACAAATGTAAGTGGACGTCTTGTTTGTTTTCCTTGTTAAAACTTTCGATAAGTAGTAATTTAATGCATTCAAATGATCTTTTTTTAGCTCAAGATCTTTCCCGTGTGCATAACTGGCGATCAATTCCGCGAACAAGGCAACTCGCACACCTTGACGAATCTATCGCCAGGCAACTACTCCGTCAGAGTAAGAGCGACGAGTTTCGCTGGAAATGGTGGCTACACCGTTTTCAAAAACTTCGTGATCCCAGAATCGAATCTGTCGATGCCACCGTGGAAAGTGACAATAATCGTCTTCAGTTGCTTGCTGTTCTTGGTAGTTGCTATCCTCTGCGGTGGTTACTTCTTCAAGAAAAAGTTCATGCGCAACGTGCCGAGCATGAGGCTCATAGCTACCGTCAATCCCGAATACGTCAGTACGGTTTACATACCCGACGAGTGGGAGGTACCCAGGAAGAAGATTCAATTGGGCAAAGAGCTTGGAAACGGTTCGTTCGGTATGGTCTACGAAGGTATCGCCAAAGATCTCGTTAAAGGCAAACCGGAACTGAAATGTGCCGTCAAGACTGTCACGGAGAACGCAACGGATAGACAGAGAATCGAATTTCTCAACGAAGCTTCAGTAATGAAGTGAGTACCGTTTTATTCGAGGCATTCTTTCGAAATCGTTAAGAAAAAAAAAGAAAAGATGAGTTAATCGTGACGAATCGTAATGTTTTTCAGGGGATTCAATACACACCACGTAGTGAGGCTACTCGGTGTTGTATCGCAAGGTCAACCAACACTCGTAGTAATGGAACTGATGGTGAATGGCGATCTGAAGACGTATCTCCGAAGTCACCGTCCCGATCAGTGCGAGAATTTCTCTCGTCATCCTCCAACGTTAAAGCGCATCTTGCAGATGGCTATTGAAATAGCTGACGGTATGGCGTATCTGGCCGCTAAAAAATTCGTTCATCGTGATTTGGCCGCGCGTAACTGTATGGTCTCCGACGACTTGACCGTGAAGATTGGTGACTTTGGTATGACCAGAGACATTTACGAGACGGATTACTACAGGAAAGGCACGAAGGGTCTGTTACCCGTCAGGTGGATGGCACCGGAAAGTTTGAAAGATGGTGTGTTCACGAGTTTCTCCGATGTCTGGAGTTACGGTGTTGTATTGTGGGAGATGGTCACATTGGCTTCGCAACCTTACCAGGGCTTGTCTAACGATCAAGTATGCAACCGAGAAATGCACTAATTATAATAAGACTATGTTGCATTCGTTGAACAATTTTTTTATTTGATGTTTTTATAGGTCCTACGGTACGTGATTGACGGAGGAGTTATGGAGAGACCGGAAAACTGTCCAGATTCGATATACGTATTGATGCGACAAACCTGGAATCACAAGGCAACCAGAAGGCCAACCTTCATCGACATTGAGACAATGCTTTTGTCGGAAATCGATGTAGAATCTTTCGAGAGAGTCAGCTTCTATCATTGCCCCGAAGGCATCGAAGCTAGAAATCAAAATTCATCGCAATTCCTTCGATCCGACAAGTGAGTATTAATTTCAGATAGATAAAAAATGGCATCTTGCTTATTATGCGCGACAAGAACTACAATCAATCGTATTTTTTTTAGGGATTTGGAACTAGTAACTTTACAAGACTTACGGGAAGAGGACGCGGAAGGCGAAGAGGATTCGCCTCTACGTCAGGACTTTCCGGAATTCTCATCGTTCGAGCCAGTGACGACGAACGGCTCGTCAGGTCACTTCGGCATGGAACCATTTACCGACAGCACAACCAAAACGGCAACGGCCCTCGGTTTCATGGATCTCAACTCGTCGAAGGCGCCCTTGAAAGCTGGTTTCGACGACTTCGACGGCGTGTCCGCGGGCTCGCTCGCCTCGAGCAAAGACACACTGAATTTACCTTTCGCCGAGGACATTGTCAAGTCCGTGAAAAACTCGCCGTTCGCTCACAAGAAGTCTTCCTCCAAAGGCAATGTCAGCCAGAGCTCTGCTGGCAGGTCGTCGCTTAGCCCTCAGAGTCCTAGCATCACTGCGGCCAATTCTGGTTTGTTTGAATCTTAATACTGAGATTTTATTTATTTTTTTTTTCTGCAATTCTCGCGCGAAAGTGGTCTCACGAATGTGGGAATGTCGACTAATACTATTTTTTCAGTTTTTCATCGTTATCAAATAGCCATCAAAGAAGCATTATATTTTAAATATATTCAAAAACGTGATAGAGATTTTGATTCACGAATTAATATATTTGAATTGTTGTCAACACGTAATTATGAATATCTAATGATGTTGTTCAACATCATATTTATCATTACTACTTCCAATAATGTTGTATCTTAGTACGAAAATGTAAATCATTAGTATGATCTGACTATAAGTGGAATCTAGCATAAATAAGTTGTTTTTTTTTTAAACAGCTTGAAAATTATTACATATGAAACTTAACGGTCATGTCAAAACTTATGGGTGCATGATCGTTAGAAATCCAACGTAACATTAGCGAATTACGTATCAGAAATACAATGTCATACGAACTTTGAAATGAAGTGATAGTCAAGTTGCGTATGAAAATGCATGTTACCTAAAAAGCACGTTTGCAGTTGAACTTCCACGGGGCAAATGAATTGATAATTGATTTTGTCAATGTAGGAAACCGACCGAGCCCATCACTGGTATCAAGCACACGCTCGGATCCAGAGTACGAGAATCGCAGTCCAGAAGCATTGGATCAGGAGCAGCAGCAGCCGCAACAGCAGCTGTCTCGAGACGTCACAGGAGTCCACGTGAATTTCCCATCGATGGACGCGATAGACTCGGACGAGCCAAGTCCAACGGCAACTGCGACGACTCCACCGCCAAGGAGTAGCGACACCGAGGGCTCAGTCAAGTATCAAGTAAAACCATCGCCGACGAGTGATCAGCAACAACCGACGACACCGTTGAACAACGGCTATATCGGTGGTGCGACCACGTAGCCTTGCGAGGAAGGCCGCTTAAGCAGCGGCCTCACTGGCATTCGTAGGGCCGTTAGCGCCTAAAGCGCAGTATTCTTCAACTCTCTCTCTCTCTCTCTCATTCTCTCTCTCTCTCTCCCTCTCTCTTTTCTCTTTTTGTATTGTACATTGCGAACGCGAGGGATTATATTAAAAATGGAAAAAACGTGTTGTGTTGTGCTTCCCGGGAGAGATTAGTAAAATATTGTTTTTATCGAACGGCTTCAATTTTTTTTTATTCGCGTGTAAAACTTTTTTTTTTGCGTCTGCTCTCCCGTGCAGAAGCCACGGAAAAACTTAATATTATTTGTATTCGTATGTAGGTATGAGACGAAAAAAAGGGTTTGAACATATTAATCATTATTTATATAATTGCATATGAGTGTAGCGATATTATGCTAAGGACTTGCATTTTTAACGAAAAAAAAAAACGTTCGTAGGACAGACACGTTCTGCCGACGCATGTTGATTGCGGAAAAAAAACTTTTTTTTTTTAAGTTCCTCTGACAGCGAGAGAGAAACTGGAGAAATTTATATATTATAGAACACACGATACTCCTTTGATTCCTTTGAGTTTTTCTTTTTTGTTTTTCTTCTGTATTTTTTTTTAAATTTTAAGCTCGCGGTATGTGTCTTGATTCCGTCTCCCAATTGTAGAAAGAAAAGTGTATTTTTCTTCTTCCTCGTTTTTTTAACGCGTATAGGGTGTTCTTGTTGTTGACAACTGAGATTAGCAACGATGTAATATTTCAAACTTTCCTCACAACGTTACTTTTGAAAAAATGGAATTCTTCGACTCCAGCATTTTATTTTGAAAAAAAAAACAAACGATCACAGATCTTATTTCTTAACCACGAGTACGATCAATATTATATGGAACGAATCATGACTCCCACCGGAAAATGTTCACTCATCAAAATAAAGTGCATGACACAAGATTCCGTTTTGATAAGTAACAAAGCAGACTTCGAATTATCAGATTCTTATATGGAATTCCACAAAGTGTTCATGAAGAAAAAAAATACTACGAAAGAAAAAAAAATATAATGTAATGTAAAATACGAAAGGCAAGTTTAGCTGAGGAAAAGATTGAAAGAAAAATTCGTAGCCGTCGTGCGGAATCCTCGTGCGCGCGCGTGTGTGCGTATCTGATATACAGACAATATTTATAACGTCTTGTTTAATTTTTTGCATACCGCGAAATGAGAGAAAATAAGAAAAAAGGGAAAACCATCGTTAGATTTTAAGCGAAATACAAAATGATAAGAAAACGAAGTAAAACTATAATAGGAACGAAGTCAAACGAACGTTGACTGCAAATTTGTAACGTTAATTTTTTCATTCATCTCCGCCAGCGTTTCTCGCTTGAACTGATTAATTGAATAAGAGCGTCTAAAAGAGAATGTATAATGATTGAATGTGTCAAAAGAATCTTCCCATTTTCCGTCACTGGCCATAATCGCTTGCTCGTTGACACCTGTACATATATATTTTTTGCAAAAAGTGTTCGAAGATCAAATTACGTTTAACTCAATGGAAAATAGTTGTTGTAAGAACGAATAATGTCCTCGGATTTAAACAATCATTTTCATACATTTCCAATCGTAAACGAACAGAAAATTGATTGTCGTGCGCTAATCTTTTTACAATCATTCCTTGAATCTAGTACCTGGCAGTCTAAAATAGAAAGGGTCAAAAGAGAGTTCTAATAGTTTACTATGCATTTTTCATTGTCTAATCGTAATGTCAAATCTTGGCTTTCCATCAAACTAAAAAAAAAAAAGATGAGCTTCGGATATCGCTAGCCATAAAAAACATAGATACAAAAAATATTTTTTACGCGCGTAGATTTTGAATTTTCCTTCTTGGACAGCGTTCGTGTTGAAGAGCGTTGCGCTTGAATCTTACCGAGAAAATTTGGCATGTAAAGAGACTGTTGATATTATTTTATCGGTAAGAAAGCAGCAAAAAAGAAAAAGAAAAGGAAAAGAAAAATTCGAAGATGAGAATAAAAAATCCAAAAAATGCAAATCCAAATGACGCACATAATGTATGTATAAGTAATACGAGGCATGAATGCGTGTTGTATGTGTGTCTGTCTTGATATGCGCGACAACTGACCAATGTAAAACGCGATTTCGTCACTTTTACCCGCTGTGTTCTCTGCTAAGTCAGTTTAGTTGACTGTTTTCCCCATCCCTCATTGTAAAGTTTATATTTTTGTGGAATATTTTGTACAGTCGTGCTCACGAAATATCTACCTTTGCGCCTAGATGGGTCTCTTTAACGAATAAGGGATAACAAAATACATGCAGCTGTTATTTTTCCTTCGAGCATTTTTCTTATTTAGCGAAAGATTTACTTGCCTTTCGAGACAACAAAAAATACTTTTGCTCTGCTTATCACACAATCAAATGCTTTTCTCCATTTCGAAAATTACAAATATATTCCAACATTTTGCGTTCGATCGAATGCTAGTCGTACTCTTTTATGATTTTTTTTTGATCACGCGCAAAATCATTGTAACTTATTCTATAATTCTCTGTGGTGGAAAAGCGGATATTTTTTTTTCTATCGGTAACAAAAAAACTCAACTTTAATGTAAGTTCGATACGCATAAATCTCGACTAAACAAAATACTATTTATTCTGAAACTAAGTACAATGTCGCTCGAGTGCACCGTGCCAGATCGAATATATTTTTCGATTATGCCCCGTCAAGTTAGCGAGTAAGAGAGAAAAAAAATGCATGGCACCGAAGACATTGTTCATTGATCTGCGGACATTTGGGTAGCTTAAATTATCTTTTTGAAAACTCTAAAAAAAATCAATTCCTCACTGCGTGTTTATACAAAGTTTGTATCAGTATTTGTTTTATTAAATTTACATTAGACAACTAGACGATTGATTAATATAAAAAGTGTCTCTTTTTAGTTGTACAAAGTTACCTGCAGTATTTTCTTCATGATAACAATAAACGGCATTTAAGTGAAATATAGACATCTGTTTGCATTCTGCAACCCGAGCAATACTTTTTTTACACGAAAGTAGCGATGTACCATGGTGCAAAAAGAAAATTGAAAAACTAATATTCTAACTAGGGAGTATTGATGGTAAATTTAATAACACAATAACTATTGATGCATACGATTTGTACATAGAAGGAAAATTTACGAGAAACGAATGATTTACTTTCCTTTCAAAATATAATTTAAGACACCTAAACTTTGCAATTTAAAATAAACCCACAAACAAACAAAACACGAAGGCTCTTCGCGACGAAATGTAATTCTTCGATAAAATTAAAGGCTGCTTTATTGAAGGCCGCTCGGTGCTAATACTGCCCTGCGCATAAAAAAAAAGAAAGAAATGAAACAAACGACGTAAGTACGGCGTACGTCCCGAAGAGTTCTGTCTCTCGTTGTAAAACTATGTCCGTTGAAGGCACCCTATCCTGTTTTCTTTCGAGCCTTCGATAAATAGAGGAGAGAACGTAGACTGCTTTAGCCCAGTAAGAGTCAAGATTGAGACGAGTTGAAATTGTTAAAGATCTAATGCTGTTATGCATTTTTTTCGTTTTCTTTCTTTATTCCTTACTCTCTTTTCCATTTTTTTTTTTACATTTGTTATCGATTATCGATTTTACCGTGCAATAGACAACACTGAAAAATGAAGAAAGAAAACTAGGCGGTAAATCGCGATGCTACACTTTCGGCGATAAATCACTATTTATTTTTGTTAATTCACATCAAAATCATGCATAACGGCGTTGTAAAATCATTGAAGGTAAAAAAACGGCAGGTAATTATCGCTGAGATCCGAAGTGACACTTGAACGACGGTTGTAGGAAAAAATAGAAATGAAAGGACATATTGAAAAAAAAAACTGAACAGTTAAACTACGCGAGCAACGCAATATAAAGTCGAGAGAAAACATAACTAGACACATTGAGCCTCAAATACAAGACTGATTAGCTAAACCCCCTGTATAAACATATGTAATCTCCCAATTGATAAGTTTAATGAATAATGGTAAAGAAATAAAAAGAAAAATCCGATGAAGTTTGATAAGGAAAGGGAACGTGACAGCGACGCATCCTTTTTCTTTCAAATTGACTTCGCAAACATACCCGCTTGTACATGTATATAATTACTATAGTCTTTAAGTATGCATAAATTTAATCGTAACAAAGATCGAAGTACCAGTGACCTAACAGACCTATTTTAATTGTACGCTTTACATTTACAAAAAAGTAAAAAAATATCTCGTATTATATTATATATAACAAAAAAAATACGTAAATAGATATATGTTTTTACAGGAAAAAGTAAAAAGATGTAAATTGCGTTCAGTTGCATCATGAATCATTATTAGTTCGTTAGGATGGCAAAGTTGTACAGATTATGAGAAATATCAGATCCATTTGTACAAGGAATGGGAAAAATAACGGCCTTTTTACCAGGGTCGCAACAATATACGTAGTACCTAGTAAGACTTTAACGTACCTTAGCTTGATTAATTAATTTCTCCTCATTTATAATCAAAACATCATTAAGAAAAAAAAATGCATTGGTGAGCAGCGAAAACCGACTGCGACGCGTCGCTCTCTTAGACTTTCTCTCTTCCACGCTGTTTTTCTCTATCTCCCTCTTTCTCTTTCTCATCTCTATCTCTTCTAATAGAATTAAAAAAAAACAAGCAAAAATATTGTATGTCTGCGCTCTATAGATGTAAGTCGATGTCGTTTTCATCATTGTCAACGAAGAGAACTTCTCTGCTGCTTGTATAATAAATCAGCGTAAATTACTGAACATATATATGATTTCTCTAAGTCTCCGAATGTGTTCCATAGAAATTAACGAAGCTATTCATACGATTAATATTATATCCAACTTTGCGAATGCTATATATGTTCAGTTTGTGTTACCAATTGTTCGTGTACATATATATGTGCTCCACACTAAATACACACATTGAATAAACTTTGATGAAAATCATCGACCGAACTACATGACGAAAAAAAAATCTTAACTTATAAGCGAATAAAAATTATTGTTTCGATCATTCGACAGTTACTAATTTCCACTTGTACAAATTGTAAGGCAAAAAATCTTTCTCATTTGGCTACGCTGAATGTTATAAATAAGCTTATTACGACATACAACTTTGTAAATACCTCGATCGATGTTGTTTCAATGGTTATTATTATATGGCAATCAAATTCCATCTCGCCATTAATCGTTTACGTTAGAAATAGCATCATTTCGTTCACCTGTTGCGCTAGAAAAATTCTTTCCTCGTGCATATTACACCACTCGAATCAAATCATCTTCGACTGTTAATAAAATCATCTCGCATCTTCGTTAGTTGAAATCAATTTACATGAACAAAATCATCGCACACGTTTTCGCATAAAAAAAACAAATGTTCGCAGTCTGGTTTTCGATCATCAAACGGTTCCGCGAAGTCATATCAATTTAGAAGATCATTTTCACTCCGTTAGGTACGTCCTTCGGTTACCATCCACTGGAAATTCGTAAACATTAGTCTTACATTTACGAAGATTATTTTTTTGCACGTCTCACACATATTTTTCATTCTTATTTTGTACAATTAAAATGGATCGTTTGCTGTCAATGTCCAAGGCCACGAGAAAAAAAAATCTACGAATTTATTTGTGTTTTTATGTAATTTTTGCGTCACCTCCTCTTGTACCTTCTTTTTTTTTTAATCTTTAGTTTAGCCGTTCTAATCATAACTTGTTATCTTCCATACACATGCGTATATGTATGTAAAGAGAAACGAAAGGGAAGCCCCGAATCAATCTCCATTTGTATAAATAAATGTAAAGATAAAGAACAAAAAACGAAAGGGAAGACAGCCAAAAAAAAATTCAGCGTTGACTTTTTGTAAAAATTCGATATGAAAGATTATAAAAAAAAGATGTTCTATATAGCTGAATGAGGTGCTGTCGAGAAGAATTACGGTGCTTCCCTTTGCGTTTGTATTCTCGGTGCGAAGTCTTTCCATTTTACGAGTATATATATGAAAAAAAAAAACGAGAAAGATGTTCCAAAACTTAAACGTTATGTCGCATCAATGGTACACGTATGTGAGTAGTTATTTTAATAGCGTAATAACTACTCATATATATTTATACTTTATATATACACGATTGAAAAGGTACTCGCGAATGGAACGAATTCCGGCCGCCGATCATACCGCAGATATATAATAGAATAAGGAAAAATATAAAATAGACAGCGTACCCAATGTATTATATTAAATAGTAAAAAGCCTCGCTCGTATTCTCAAGTATTTAAGGATTTAAGTTGATTAAGTGCGTAGAATAAACAAATGAGTACATATAATTATATATACATAAATGTATACATATATATACATAAACATTATTATTACTATTACTACTACAATTTATTGTTATTCTTTCACACAAAAAATGCCCTGACCATCTATTACATGACTAAAAAGTAATCTTTAGTTTTTTCTACGCCAAAAGAACGATGTTCAACGTTCTGATGAGGATTTTCTTCAAACAATCTTGGAATTTATAAAAACGTCTTTTTGTATTTTACCCGAACCATGAGTTTGGAATAGAAAGCAAATTTTCTTACGAATATATTTTTCATGCTCACTAATTCCTTATTGATAATTTCGATTCACTTTTGAGTTACACGGTGAAAATTCACCACTTCTAATAATAATAGCCATCTACTCGTCCTTTCATCAAAAGCAAAAAAAAAAAAAAAAAAAAACTAGTTCAACTCCCACGTAATCGTATCAATTGTCATAAACATCGCGTGAGGATTGACATCAATGCACGTAATAATTTTTTTTTTGTTCGCGTAAGTTTCTACAGACACGCGCAGCAAATAATAACTTGCTATGACTTCGCGAACGCCGAGAAGTGCTCTACGTTGCTGTACTTGAATTATACTTACTCTACATTGAAGGACAGAACAGTGCAGTCAATGTTTGCTTCTCGAATGACGACTGTGAATAGTTATCTCGTAACTTTTGACAGAATCGTTATTCATTGAGAAATGTACTAATTTATTTGCTATATTTAATTTGGGTAAATTAAAATTATGAAATTAACTAATCTATTCATTAAATAATCCACATTCAAAATTTGCGCCAAAAATAACAGTCGGTAATAGGATTTCACGCACGCATGATAAAGTAGAATATGACAAACGGTTGAGCAAAACGAATTAATGGCGTAGTCTGGCTTCGGCAATCCACATGTAGGGAGTGATATCGAACGTTGAAGATTGTTTACTTGAGCCGGACTCGTAATTTTTTAATCACGACGCAATACAAGCCAGACAATAATCGTAGTTTTCGAAGTTCTTGACAAGAATAAGCGCTTGACGTCTTTGATCTCGTAAGCGATTTCGAAACGACAATCGAATCAACAGGTACGTACAGTTTACGTTTACATAATTAACTGGAGTTTGGTAGCATTTGATAATCAGTTATTTATTTGTCTATTATGAATCTAAGTAGAAGTAAACACATGCGTAGAATTGAGGATAATTGTGTGAAACTTAAGTAAAAGAAACAGATGTGTTTGCTGTAGGTATGAAATTATAAATTTCAATTATTTTCTAGCAAATTTCTATTTCAATTACATCAATTCCATCATAAAAATAAATTCTTATTCAGTTGCTAAGTAATGTAATGTCATTGCTACACGTAGGAATCACTCTATCAATTACGAAAAGAGGTTATATTTTTTGATGATGAAAGTGGCATCCATTTGCTCCAATACTCCATATCTATTTATGGGAGATTTATACATGTTTTTTCAACGTATTTATTTGAATCTCATTCTGCGAGATCAAAATTCATAAATTCGATCTAGTTTCCAATATATCAATTACTGCAATTTACCCTGACTCAAACTGACATGTATACTTATCGATAAATAAATAAATAAACATTATTATCTATCAATAAGATAACGTAGAAACATTGTTGATTTGATTTAACAATGACAAATCATTTCTTTGTCTCAATCGCAAAACCGTTGGAAATATTTATTTCAACGTTTATTTAACAATCAAAGTAACCGCTACGAATTACAGTTTTTATCATAAAACTTGTAACTACGCACATCACGTTACTCTGGTATGTAAGTATAGTAATTTATATTTTTTTTTTCTTCAAGACGTCGGGAACGTTGGAAAAACACCGATTATATCGAAATGATGGCCAAGTATCCAAAACCAGCGAATATGCCTTACACCGACAGCTGGTGTCAAACGCACGTCAACGTCATCGACGCGAATTTCACCTGGACAATCAACAACTTTAGCTTCTGCAACGAGAAACCTGGCGAAGCTCTAGAATCTACGGTAAATTTATTTTTCAAATATTTTATGCTTGAAAGACTTGCTCGTAAAATTTTGTGAAAGGCTTTTATCTTTAAACGTTTGAATCCGATACATTTTTCAGTTCAAATACATCTTCGAAAGATGAAAAACTAATGAAACGTAAAAAATTGCAGAAGTTCTCGTCGCCAGTGAGCAACGTGCTGCAATGGCGGCTTCAGTTCTACCCGAGCGGCAACAATCAAGAGAACAAGGACTACGTGTCTCTGTTTCTGCACCTCGTGACCTGCGACAAGCCAACGATCAAAGTCGACTTCAAGTTCTGTATCGTCGACAAGGACGGTCGCGAGGTGAACGAGCGCAAGACCAGCGAGAAATGGCAATTCTTTCAAGGTCGCCAATCGGGTTTCCCAAAGTTCATCAAGAAAGATCACGTGCTCGATCCGGCCAACGGTTATTTACCCCAAGACAAGTTGCGACTGGTATGTCGAATCAGATCGGCCACGGGCGACGTCGATCGCGTAAGTCTCGACAAAATGATTCCTCAGTCGCCGAATCTGCTGAATCAGCTGTCCGAAGATTGGACCCAAGCACTCGAGTGTCAATCGTTCAGCGACGTCACCCTCGAGGCTTGCGACGGCGTCAAACTTGCGGCTCACAAGGTCGTGCTGGCGGCTAGGTCGCCGGTGTTCGCCGCGATGTTCGAACACGACATGCGCGAGCGACAGGACAGCACTGTTCTCATACACGACATCGAGCCCGACACACTCAAGTCGTTGCTGAAATTCATTTACACGAGCCGAGTCGACGATTTGGACGCCCAGGCTGCCAAGTTACTCGCCGCTGCGGATAAATACGCCTTGGATGGACTCAAATCTGCCTGCGAGCAGAGTTTGTGCAAAGGCTTGTGCATCGATGATGCGGCCGAGTGCTTGGTCGTTGCTGAACTGTACAGAGCTTTCAAATTGAAAGAGAAAGCGCTGAGCTTCATTAGGGTGCATTTGAGGGAAGTACTGGAGACGCAAAACTTCAAGGCTCTCGCTAAGACTCAACCAGCTCTCATGGAAGAGATACTCAGGTCTATGACTAAGTCTTGATTCTATCGTACTTGGTTTTGTGCTTTATATGTCGAGTTGTTGAAATGACATAGTTCGACATTGGACTTAATATTGATTTCATGTTCAGCTTTAGCTTCTTTTTTATGAATTCTGTATCATTTATTCTAGTAACGAAATTATTTTATTTTTTGTTTCGTAACGCGATGTTTTTTTTAATGAATCGACGTACTAGTATTTATTTATTCAATTTGATGAATTCCATAAAAAAACGTGTGATAATAGACGTAAGCTGTAAGTCACTGTTGTATTTAAAATCAAGATAGTATTTTCATAAAGGTTTAGTTAGCAAAGCAAGTTAATTAAGAACAATTTTTATTTTTTTTTTTATTAGTTTCATCGACTATACATTCCAGTCTATAGATACAGTTGAATTTATTTTGTTCAAGTCTTAGATTGACGAGTGGCGTGCCATTATGTTTATAAGATTGTAAAGTAATCGATTGGATTGTAACAATTTTAATTGAAAATTATAAGTACAAATGGAAAGACGACGATGCCTAATAGTATAATGACATTGAATTTTGTACAGGAGGAAATCGTAATCGACGAAATTCATGTGAACGTATAAAGCATTTTCACGGTTCCAATCGTTTCATAAGTAACTGTGTACAAAGTAATCTTATTAATGCGTGACAGGAAGTACGCTTACCTGCATTTTTGATAAATAATAATATCTTCAATCAAAACCAACTTGATATTCTTCTTCCTTCACCTGTGTCCTGCACTTAAGTTAATTATTTCCGAAATCAAAATTGAAAATTGACGGGAGCAAAACATAAGGTTGAAAACTGGTTTTCGTGAGAAAATTACATTGCTCTTTTTTTTTTTCGAGGAAGTAAACGTCGATTACGCTAATTAAAACTTCAGATATTTTTCATTTTTATTTCGAATCTGACGGAACTTTGTGATTACTATGCTAATCGTCACCAATCGGAAGCTAATTGAAAACTTATTTCAGTTGCAAATAACATATTCATCTCCAAAGTTAAAAAAGAAATATCACAATTGAAAACTGCACAGCTACGTCATACATAAATGCAGCAACAGCAGCCAAGTCCGTTAGCTGCTTCGTATAAGTAGCCCCTTCGAAAAGAGCAACCGAGAAACCTCGCCAAATAATAATTGGCCAACACGCGGCTAACTGTAAAAATGCAAAGCAGAAGGGACAAAAGATGGCCGAGAAGCTACCCCGTTAGAGAAAACTGTCGACTTCGGACTCACGAACGCATTGATCAATATGAAATGTAGTTTACGGTATCGTCTCGAGTCGCGCGTTATTTATACGGGGCACTCGACGACTCGTCGTTGAATTTTTAATATTTGCAATTATTTTTGGTGAGGGCTGCATTATTTTTTCATGCTGTTTGATATGATCAAACGATGGATTTGATTTTTAAAGTAAAATAATTGTGAATACGTGAAATAAAAAAAAATTTAGTTGAAAATTCACGTGCATCCTCTGATCGTAACTTTCTCAAATTAAATTTCAAACCCTCGGAAAAAGACGAGCTGTGTAAGCAACAATACACTCAGAGCGAGTTTAACGAGATCTAATCATATAAACGAACGAACGCAGCATAAGAAAATGCGAATAGAAAAGGTGCGCTCGCGAGTCGTTGCAGCTGTCAACGCGACGACGTAAACAAGTGTCGAGATAACGTGTATGTCTGCAAAATGCAGCAGCAGCCCGGATATGGGCTCCTTCGACGTCATTCTTCTTCGAACCTACATACATCCGCGCGCACGAGAGAGAGAGGCACCGTTAAAAGACGCTTGTGTCAATCAGCTTTAATGCATCATTGGCTTGCCGTGATTGTTTAACAATATAACTACTTTTTCCAGTGGAGATTAAAACTATTCTTTCTTTTGTTTTCGCAGCATCTCAAATAATGTTTTATAATTTTAATATTTACCGTTTGGAAAAATAGGGATTTTCGGTTTATTTTTTTGCGCTGTACAAGCAGACAACGCTCGTGTGAGTTTATCGATTTCCAATGTACTATGTTGATTGTTTAAAAAATCGAACTCACTTTGTTTCCTTATTTTAGCACAGAACTTTTTACTTATTCGCGCTAAAAAATACAACAGTAGCCAACCAATTCTTCGTGTAGACAGAAGCAAAAAAGAAACATACAATAAATATAGTAAACTATCAATCCGCAAGTGAATTTTATTAATTTGTAATGCTTGAAAAAATAATTATAAAAAATTGAGATGTTTGCTAAAAAATTAAAAATTGACGAAGCGACCTTGGGAAAGTATTTGTTTTATTACTTCAAAGTTTTCGGCACTGCTACAATGACTTTCAAGAAGAATACCAAAAGAAACGTAGTAATTAATCAAGCATTGCTAACATCCTCAAAAATCGGAAATGCGTATAATCTAATTTTACTTATTTTAATGTCATCAATGAATGTTATCAGCTTTCTAAAAATACATTCATGGAATAAGTTTTACACATCAACGTTAGAAGTGCTTTTCTCAGATCTGGCAATCGGTCTTCTCATTTACTTAACTGGTTTTATTCTACTGACGTACATTGTTCGTCAAAAAGCAAGTTTAGATATTTCAAATAAAATTAATAATATCAGGAAGTCAATGCTAATGTTGAATAGTAAATTATATTATTCCAAGTCTATTGTTTGTAATGTAATCTGCATTCTCTTAGCCGTAATAGTGCTTTATTGTGTCAAAATAGGGTTAATGAAAGATATATCATCCGGAGAAATTGATTTTTGGCTGGCAACTTCGACGATTACCGTTAGCGATTTCATAGCAGCCACAGTAACATTGCAGTACACCTTCGCACTAAAATATCTTCAGAAATTATTTAGTTTTGTCAATGATGAATTACTGATTACTTGTAACAAAACCATTATATTACGTAACTCTAAAATCAGATCACTGAAATTAACACAATTGCAGCGCTTACACGCATCACTGTGCGAAGTATCAAATGAAATATCACAGTTTTATGGTCAAACGATAATAATATGTATTTTGCTTATATTATTTGGATGTACGTATTCCGGTTATTATATACTGTCAATGCTTCATTCAACGCAAAGTCAGGAGCTCGCGTTATTGCGGTTTATGTTCATACATGGAATTTCGTATGCATTTCTAATATTCGTGTTAACGGGATGTGTAACAGAGACACTAAAACAGGCAAGTTCACGCAGAGATAATATTGAGTTATTGAACTCCGACTTATTTTTTCTCTTTCTTTTACCAGTGTCAAGAAACTAGTCGAATAATAAGCTGCTGTTCGATAAATTATGAGGATGGGATAGTACTCAAGAAGGTCAAGCATATAATATACATATTTTACAAAATATTTATCCTTAGAAAAATATTTTTAAAAAAACTTATTTTATACTTTCAGTTGAATCAATTTTCAAGTTATCTGTCACTCACTAAAGTGGAGTTTACAGCCGCTAATTTCTTTTCGTTAGACAAATCTCTTATAATATCAGTACGTATATCAATAGTAAATCATGAATTTGAAGTCGTAATATATAAATAAAATTTTTTTCAGATTTCGAGTACGATAACTACGTACTTGGTAATAATATTTCAAATCAAATCCGAAATTTAAAAAAGTTTTATGCAATTTAGTGAAAGTGTATAAAAAATGTCAAGCGCACTTTTCTATTTTCTGGGCAAAGGGCAAGACAAGTAAATAATAACTGATGTTTACTCACTGATAGCTCTAAATTATCTAAATTTTGGCTGTTTGAAAAAAAATTGCACACACTCCGTTTATTAATTGCTATCATAAAAGCCGATTAAACGACTTTCACATTATTTCTTTCGATAGAGTCAAAATACTGGTCAAATAATTCGTACCTACATATTTCATTATGAGAATCAACCAATTGCTAATAAGGTAAAAGACATTATCATTATGATCGATTATCAGAATACGTCTACGTTAAAATCATTACTATTTTTGCAGTTGAACATGTTTTTAAATTATATCACACACACCAACGTGAAGTTCACCGTCTACAGTCTTTTTTCACTGGATCATGTCGGTAAGCGTAACTGAAATATTCCTATTCTATTTAAATCGTCATAAGTATGTATTAAAAGCCAATTTTTTCAGATTGCTGGTGCAATTACTACGTACTTGATAATGATTTTACAATTTGAAGCACGACATTAATTGCGTGATGAGATACAGCAAGGACCACACAAATTTTTGAATCATAAAAATATATAAAAGAAATTATAATTGTTACAAATATATCAGATTCGCTATTAGATGCGTCTACAAACAAGAAATTTAGAAGTAAAAAAAGTGCCTATACTCGAAAGACATCGATTGAAAATGAGTAAAATATCGATTCGGAAAGTGTATTAGCCAATTATAGGTAATTACTTTGCTCTATAGTTTTTGTTTATACTTTGCTACTCGCAGTCTGTTTTCCTTCGTCAAACAGTTAACAATAAATATATTCGGATTCGTTTATTATTTTTCGAAAACCAAATAATGGATATTAATTTTTTTTCAAAAGTAAAATATTTCTTAATAAGAGTGTACAGGAAATTTAAAATTGAAGAAACCACTACTGCAAAATATTTGTTTCATATTTTCAAAGTATTTGGCATAAATACTATGACTTTCAGAAAAATTTCAACTAAAAATAGTTTCTTCGATCAGATTTTGTTCAGCCATTCCGAAATTGGAATTTTTTATAATAGTTTTTTGCTTATCATATTGATGTTGTTAAGTTACTATAGTATATGCAATATTTATCAAGCTTACGTAGCTATAAGCATAACATTTGACATAGTTTTTAATGGAGCACAGGATTGTTTTATAACGTTTTTAGCAGCTTTTATATTACTACATTTTTGCTATGCTCAGAAGAAAACAGTGAAGATAATTAACGATATCAATCAAGTAAGAATATCAATGATAGATTTAAACAGATCACTGTACAATAACAAATCTGTGACTAGGCACGTGATGACGATCAATTTTGTGATTAGTACACTTTGGTGTGCAAGGTTGGTCTCAGCTTATTACCGTAGTTCAGAATATTTCCTTCCAATTGCCTGCATTTGCGTTTGTGACTTTTTAGGAAGTTTAGTAATAGTGCAATACAGCGTGACTCTTCAATTTTTGAGAAAATTATTCTATTTCATCAATACCGATTTGATCTCCATATCTAGAAAATCTATTGCAACACACGTGGCAAGAAAGTATCGCGACAGAATAACAAAATTGCACAAATTATTTTCTTCGTTGTATCAAATCACAGAAAATATATCAGACTTTTATTCTCCGTTAATAGTACTGATCGTTTTGAAAATTTTTCTCGCCTGTCTGACTTCCGTTTTTTACATAGCAAAGCCTCTAGTCCTAGAAAAAGACCCGCTACCGACAGAGGTTTTCGTTTATGTTCTGATTTACGGAACTTTGCATGCTCTTCTCTTGATAATTTTAACTCAATGTGTTACCGCAACTGTACAAGAGGTAATGTTTACCATAATATATCTTAAATAAATTTGATAAATATTTTATTACAACTAATACTTTTCATTTTAGAGCAGAAAAACAGGTCAGATAGTTGGTAATTACTTGATGGTCAGCAAAGATGGAGCTGTAGTTAAACAAGTAAGCCAAATAGATATTTTGCTATTGATTAAAAAACATCGTTGAATAATATTTTGCACTCAAGACTATTCGCCCGAATTCATATTTTTTGAAGATATAATTAATGATTTTGCCCAGTGTTGAAAAAAGATTCTTTTGATTGCAGTTGAATAAGTTTTCGCGTACCTTACTGCACATCAACGTAGAATTTACAGCATTTAATTTATTCTCATTAGATCGATCTTTTCTGATGTCCGTAAGTATTACTCAATTTTGCAATAGTTATTAACTTACTGAAAATACATAAAATTCTAAAATATCTTAGGTTATTGGTTCAATTACGACATACCTAGTAATACTTTTGCAGTTTCAACGATCTGAAATTTGAATATTTCATATACCTTTTTTACGTAACCATTACAGAAATTGGATAGACTTACTAAACTTCAAATGAAAACTTACCCATTACACATCTGAGTGAGTGGTGTAAATTTTATGAAATGTATTGCATGTACTTTTACATTAAATTTTAGTTTTTTCTGCGTGCATCAATATTCTGCTGACCCAGTTGAAGGTTGAAAGAAAATCAATAGGCGCAGCAATGTCAGTGTAAAGTAATTTACAAATAGAGCCAGCTGTGCACATATTAATAAGACAGGACTTTGTATGTATCGTCAAGTAAAATTTTTAGCTATCAAATTGTTAGCTTTACTCATTGCAACTAGTTAAGTTAGTTGTATAGTGAGATGAAGTTTACTTATTTTCAAATTGTATTAATCAATAATCTTTATATGACATCTTTGCTCAAAACAATTTACATGTTTCTAATTGAGTATTTGATGAATTTGTTCATTAGATCAGACATATTTCAGACTGCTAATTCTATTTGCACAAACATGATAATTTCAAAAGCTTATTAGTACTTCACGTGTACAATAATCGATACTCATGTGTGGTGGGATGATAGCATTTTTAGTCTTGTTAAAGAAGGTCGTATCGAAACTTCGCAGTACCGAATACGTCGTTATACTTGCGATTTTTTCTTTAATTGCAGTAGTCTCAACGTGAAACAATATGGATTACAGTTTAGATTTTACACTCGGCCTCCTTGGTTTGGGATTGCGCAGTATTGGAATATGGCCAGTAAATAGTCGTTTTGTGAATTTAAAATTTTTTCATAGCAGTATGATTATCTTTGCAACTACCATGGGCTGGTTTTTTAATATGTATCTCGCTAATAACGCGGAATACCTCATAGAAACTGTAATGTATTCCGTCGTATTTTCCTTAACTTTCTTAAAGTTAACGATGTGCAAACTGGCGCAGAATAAGATCGGAATGTTGCTAAAATGTATAGACGGTGATTGTAAAGAGTATTTTTTCTTATCAAGTGGAACTAAGAAGCGAATCGTCAATAATATCAGGTGGAGGAAAAATATTACGATTATTCTTTTAATCGGCTTACAGATGTCTATGATAGGTAATATAAGTTTATATGACAAAGAGAAAATAGAAAACCAATTTGTAAGCTAATATGTAAAATGTAAATTTCGTTCTCTCAGCGTATATAGCACAAACGTATGATACTGAAACGCATAAACTGAACTTAGGCCTCATGATGCCTCGCACCGATTTTTTCCAAAATCAACTGCTTGATTCGCCACTATTCTACGTAGTAAGCGGATTCGCAGTTTATTCATGGTTTGTTACATCAGCCGTTGTCGTCAGTATAGATTCTATATACGCGACATGCTTAATACATGCTACTGACCAATTGATAATTGTATCTGAAAAATTGAAAAAATACAATAAACAGAGATTTGAATACTGTATTGCTCATAAAACAAGTCTCCAGTATTGTAATTGTTTAAAGTGCATAGTTCAACATCACATTAAAATATTGCGGTATATGCTTCACGTTAGTTACATTTGGATATATACTTCAAACTAATTTATTGTTAACATAATTTTTTGACTTAGATTTATAAAAGACGTTGAAGACGCGTTTTCCGCTGTAATTTCAATCGAATTAATCAGAACTGTAATACACCTTGGAATTCAAATACACAATTTAATTTGGGTAAGATATTTCCCTTAACCATGATATACTCAATAAGTTTGAAAATATTGGGACAATAACAGGACGTCGAACATTTTTTTATAGTTTTATAATATCAACCACGTTTTAAAACTAGCCCACGTTTTGATGATGCTGTTATCTATAAATTGTCATTTACTACTCTATTGCTTACCTGCTAAGTATATGACTGAAGCTGTAAGTATAAATTTAATATTTTTCAAGTGAAGCTCATGATTCACACCATGAAGCGTTGTTATAGTTCAACAAAAATATTTGACTTTTTTCATTTGTAAGAAAATTTTTATTATTTTAGGGATATAGAGTTGGCCTACACGCATACAAAATGAATTGGTACAATTTCGGTCCTGATAAAGTAAAAAGTATTCTATTGATAATATTACGAGCGCAAGTACCGTGTTACGTGACAGCCGCTAAATTCGTTCGTTTGTCATTAGAAACTTATACAAGTGTAATTATTTAAATACATTATATGCAGCACTAGATAATGTTGTTTGATGATCTAAGATTATATTAATTGTTATAGGTTGTATCCACATCCGCTTCATACGCTACAGTTATTGTTGCTGTTCGAAAATAATCAAAACATTATTGTGCATTCATTAAAAGTATATATGTTGACAGCACGACTGCTCATTGTCACTGAGTGCATGCCATAATTTTCTTATAAATTTATTTGAACTCAGAAGCTGTAGCTTAATAACAATTGAAACTCATAGAATTGTGCTGACGTTTCATTACGTTAAAAGGGATGTGTGTTTTTATCGATTAGTTAATGCGACAAATGTACAGTTTGCTCTCTATAGCGTTGTAAGCTCAACTGCTATTAATGTTAAAACTACGTGTGACCATGAATTTAATGTAGTATTTTTTTAAATTAAATATTTATTAAATAGTATTACAATCATGTATCTTAATCAGCTAAAAATCGGCGAAGAAACTTTATCAGAATACTTGTATTACTTTTTCAAAATTATTGGCATGGCAACTTCAACTTTGTCTACGAATCTCAAGAAAAGAAAACAGAAAGAATATTTATTTACTCGATCAAATTTTGGAACAGTATATAATGTATGTCTCTTGGTAGTTCTAACCATTTCAAACTATCTCAGTATCAAAGTTATTTATGTAGGATATGACACGCACAATCGATCGAAATTCGAAAAAATCTTTGAAAATGCACAAAACTGTTTGACAGTTATTACCGCCGCGTTTGCTTTATTAACGTTCACTGTTCGCCAAAATAAATTTACTGAAATAGCAAAAAAAGTATGCGAAGCCAGATGTTCTACAATGAGTTTATACAGTGAATTATATTATGAACAATCGATTATAAAAATCGTTATTACGTTGTTGTTAATCACAATAACGTGGTGCATTGTGATAATATCGGCAGGTTTTAATGGTGCTGATTATTTGGTTGTAGCTGCTCCTATATACATAGACAATTTTCAAACCCACATGTTTATGATGCACTACAGCATCATCCTGCTATTGATTAGAAAATTGTTCCAAGTTGTAAACCTTGAGATTTCAAAATTTTCTAACAGTCCCAAGTGGATTCTTT
Source organism: Galeopsomyia nigrocyanea (assembly GCA_035047105.1). NCBI lineage: Eukaryota > Metazoa > Arthropoda > Insecta > Hymenoptera > Eulophidae > Galeopsomyia > Galeopsomyia nigrocyanea. The sequence continues at coordinate 1,590,880 of JAWWMK010000020.1, read as the reverse complement.
TCCTCAGACGTTACCAAATGAGAAGTTTGCGTGTAACATCAGATGAGTTATTGCAGATTAGATGTCTATACTATTTGCTAACTGAAATTTCACTGGATGTCTCCAATTTTTACTCACAAACAATGATGATAACCGTGTTTAATGTATTTTGTTGCTGTACATGTTTGGCTTATTACATTATCAAGCCCATTGCTTTTGGTCATCATTGGCTTTCTACTCATATCGTTGTTCATGGCATAGCTCACTTAACTTTACATGCTGGTTGCCTCGTTACTTTGACAATAAACATTGCTGCAACAGTCAATGAGGTAATTGTGAAATATCACGGTTTGAAATAAATGAGTAAATCAATAAGTACTAAGCATTCCATACTTTATCAGAGCTAGAAAACTGGTAGACTCGTCAACAGCGCCATAATCAACTGTGAAAATTTGAAGACAATTGATGAGGTAATTGTATATATTTCATTATAACATTATCAATGGTTTTATATCAAAAACTTTTTTTGTACTATTTTTCAGTTACAGCAATTTTCAAATTTTATTGCTCATGCTAATGTTGAGTTTACGGTCTTCAATTTCTTTTCATTAGATCAACCCTTAGTCATGACGGTAACAATAGCATTATATTCATCATTTAAAAAGATTGAAAGAATATTCACGTCTGTTCTTTTTTCTAGATTGCAGGCTCAATCACGACGTACTTAGTTATACTTCTACAATTTCAGTAATTTTTTCGAGAAGAAATAGCTTCAATGAAGATAGCTAGAAATTTCTAATTATCTTGCTATAATAATACTGTTATTTTGGATTTTAAAATAATAAATCGCATTTGATTCATTTGAAATGTTTAGATATTTAAAAATGCATTTTTTATTTTGTAATATTCTTATTTTGCTACATAGCTTAAACATCAAGCTTGATCAAGAACATACCAAATGTAATAAGTACTCAAATAAATTATATTTCTATAACATTTCAATTTTTTATATCATGCAAACTTTGCGTATAATGCGTTACACACAAATGACTTTGGTTCCCACAACGCATCCATCAGTGCATCCCTGCACCTGTTTCACGCGAAAGACAGCCGCTATGTGGTCTTTTGCGTCCCACTAAAAATATCTCAGAGCACAAGGCGATGCCTCGCAAATCGATTATCGCGCGAGGGCCAATTTTCGCGTCGCCGCCGGCTTGAAATCGGCTACTTCGATCTCCTTGATTCAGCTCTATGTTGTGTTGGCCGATTTCTCAAGGTTAGTCACTTCAAGAATACTTCGGTGCTTTATTTTCATTCATACGTGATTATCCTTCTTCCACGAGATTACTTTGTAATAGTTTGATGGGGTATGTCCCAATATTTTTAATCTTTAAATAAAAATTTTAATTTTTTCGCTTAATATATCGTCGAATATCCCTGATCAGTAATCAAGTTGTATATAAATGTAACTTGGAAAAAAGTAATTATGACCGAATTCGTAAAATACCTACAGTGTATTCATATCGTTGTAATGAACTACTAGTTGTTTATGATAATCATGAAAAGAGTTAATTAACTATTGTCGGTGAATGATTTCTCGTAGTTAATTACAAAATAATAATAATAATAACAAAGTGCTTTGATAAGTATTTCTACGATCATATTATATTTTCAATACAACAATGCAAAATACTTGATTATACATATGACTACGCGCATTAGTGTGGAAGGATCATTAGTGAGCGGTCACCTTGTTTTACTAATAATAACGAAAAATTCATTAACTCATATCGTTCATTACAGTGAATTTGTAATGTTTGCATAAATAGTAATAATGATGCGATGCATCTGGTATCTAAGCTTCGTTGAAGAAGTTTGTATTGAAGACCCGTAGTTTCAAATTCAGAGAGTTCACGATCTGAGTAATTTCAAATTTTCACAACAATAATATAGAAAAAATATTTTATAAACAAAGAAAACATGTTTATCCAGGCTGACAATAAATTAACGTACTTACGACGTACACGAACGAAAAGTATACGGCAAGCACCAGAAGTAAATTTCGATTTTACGCTAGGGCACGTTGGTTTGGGATTGCGAAGTATTGGAATATGGTCAGTGAATAATCGCTTCGCAAATTTGAAGTTCTTTTTTATCTGTACAATTTCTTGCATAAGTTGCATGTCCTTGTTTTTACAAATGTGTTTTCCAAAAAACACGCAAGTACTCATTGAATCTACAATGTACACTGTCGTATTTTGCTGTACTTTGTTGAAATTAATAATTTGTAAGATGATGGAAAAGAAAATCAGTGTTCTCCTCAGCAGCATAGAAAATAATTGTAAACAGCATTGTTTCTTGACATACGAAACTAAAAAGCGAATTGGAAATAACGTCAAATGGAGAAAAAATATGTCGATGACTATGACAATTTTTCTATATTTATCCCTACTAGGTAAATGCGAGATTATAGAATATAAAATAAAAAATAAATTTATCGCTAAAATTTAGCATTTATTCGTAGCTTATATTGCACAAACATATGACACTAAAACGCACAAACTCGACTTGAGCTTTTTGCTACCTGATGTTAGTTTTTTTCAAAATTACCCTATGGATTCTCCACTATTTTACCTGATGACTGTAGCATTGGGGTTTTCAACGTTTGTCATCATATCAGTGATTATTGTCACTGTAGATTCTACATATGCGATATGTATAATACACGCTACTGATCAGTTTATGATAGTTTCTGAGAAAATAAAAAACTACAGTGAACGGAATATTCAGCACTGTGTCGCTAAAAAAGATAATCTTCAGTATTGTTGTTGTTTAAATTGTATAATTCGCCATCACAATTCAATATTACGGTAAGATACGCTAAATGCAAAGCATATTTGAACATATGTTTCCTGGTTGTAAAATAAGTTAATTTTTTAATATTTAGATTTATTGAAAATATAGAAAACACATTTTCTCTATTAATTTCAATCGAATTGATCAGAAACGTGATTCACTTTGGAATTGAGATCCACAATTTAATTTGGGTAAGGTATTCAATAAATACTCCAAAACTATTACATTTGAAAGTCATAAAATAATAATGCTTTAAAATATTTTCAAGTTTTATAATATAAATAGCATTTTAAAACTGGTCCACGTTTTGATCTTATTAATATCTATGAATTGGCATTTGCTGTTGTACTGCTTACCTGCAAAATATATGACTGAAGCCGCAAGTACTCACATTTTAACAACGCTGAATTCAAATTGATAGTAATGGAATGTCGTGCAAAGTAACTTTTAAAAGCCACAAAAAAATAAATACTCATGAAAATATTACAAAATTTTTATTTTTATTCTGATAAAACACAATTTCTCGTAGGGTCACACAATCGGCATAGACGCATATAAAGTGAATTGGTATAATTTTCGTCCTGATAATGTAAAAAGTATTCTGCTTATAATTCTACAGTCGCAAGTACCGTGTTACGTGACTGCTGCTAAATTTGTTCGTTTATCTTTGGAAACTTATACAAATGTAATTCACACATGATTCCGCGAAATTGTGTTTGATTTCCTCAGTAAAATTATATTACTTAATTTTACAGGTTGTGACCACTTCCATTTCTTACGCTACAGTTATTTTGGCTGCTCGAAAATAATCAACTTATTAAAATGTAGTTCAATGATATAGTAGACTTTTAATTTCTAAACTTAAAAACTTAATCGTAATTACACAACGTTTTATCTTCTGCGCACCTAATAATGTTTACCGATGAAAATAGATGTATCACTCAAGGTTCTAGTAATGATCGATGTAATGAACTCATTTTTGCGCCACAATAGATAGAAACAGAATAATTTACATTAGTACTTTACTTTTCATCGATGAAAGAGCTACATTGAATTTTTAAATATTATGAATGAATTTACTATGAAGATAAGTTAAACACGAATCCAGTAGAAAAAATAATAGGAAATTCAGTATGAGTGACGCGTGTGAGAATCTTTCGAATTTAGATTTCATTTTTGGACGATTCAAATGGGGACTGAAAAGTATTGGCATCTGGCCTACATATGATCGATTCTCAAACATTAAATTCATTGTAGCTGTTGTAATTACATTTATATGCTTATCGCCGTGCTTTGTCGTCGCCTTGACAGCTCCGAATCCAGAACTATTTATCGAGTCTTCTATGTTTTTCATAGTCTTCACAAGTGTATTTTTGAAGCTGTTAGTTTGCAAATTGGCACAGAACAAATTAATTGCTTTATTGCAGTCTATGGAAATAAATTGTGAACGGTATCGTTTTTTAGCAATCGAAACGAAGAAAAATATTGCCAAAAATGTGATGAAAAGAAAAGTCGTGACCGTAATTTTAATTGTTACCATTAATTTATCAATAGCAGGTAACAGCAATCAGATCGATATTTCATACAATTCTAAAAAATGTTTCTATATTTCTTTTCAGCTTACATTCTAGAATTTTACGACTTCTCTACAGAAAAATTTGATTTTTCTCTACTGCAAAACTACACCATATCCATACCGGAAACATTGAACAATTCTTCATTATTTTTTTTGATACGTGAAATTTACATGTATTTCTCTTTATGCGTGGTAATAATTATTATCGTGTGCATAGATTCATTATACATGATATGCATGAATCACGCGTCCGATGAATTCATGATTATTTTTGAAAAGCTGAAAAAATTCGATGGAAAAAATTTTTCTCCCTGCAAAGCACAAGGAAACAATACGCTTCACTGTAACTGCATCAAGTGTATTGTTCAATATCACATTTCAACAATTATTAAACTTATTTTCTGTGTACTATTCTAAACTTATTAAACAATATTCTATTTTCTCAGATTCATAAAAGATATCGAAAGTATGTTCAGCCTAATAATCACAATAGAACTAGTAATGAGTCTAACGCAGTTTGGAATTCAGATACATAATTTCATTTGGGTAAGAAATATCACCAATATAATATCTCTAATTGAAAAAAAAAAACAATTTCCACCATACTCATCAACTATAACATTTCCAAATATTACAAGATCAACAACGCACTGAAATTCATCCACGTGTTCATCCTACTATTTTCAATTCACTCATTTATATCACACATATATCGATTAAATAATTACAACGAACATTTTATTTTCAGGGTTACAAAGTCGGCGCCTATGCTTACCAATTAAACTGGCACAATTATCATCCAGATACAATAAGAAGCGTAATGCTGTTGATGTTGCGCTCGCAAACTCCATGCTTCGTAACGGCAGCGAAATTCGTGCAATTATCCCTCGAGACTTATACATTTGTAATTATGCTCGCGCCATAATATATCGATTTTTTTTTATTTTTGCGTTAAAAAACCTTCGCGAAGGTTGCTTTAATAACTACGTAAACTCGATTGAAAACACTCGTCTCACTTCTCATTAAAACGTCAGTCTCGTACGCTTCGGTGATTTTGGCGTTAAGAGGAAAGTCTCAAAACACACAATGAATTAGACGACCTTCGTTTCGTAGCTTCATACATGCAATTAATAATCTCACACGGTGTATAACTCTTCTCTCTCTCTCTCTCGTACTTGACGTTATTGAATGTCTATATTGCTTACCTTCTAACGTATTTTTCTTTAAGTCTGAATTTTGCAATCGCAATCACTGAAATACAATATTCTTATGTAGCTTTTGTAACCTGTATATATGTTGAACGTATTCCAAATAAATGTTTAAAAAAAAAATTAGCTGTATTTATCAATTCGTACACCCTCCAATACTCAACTTTAATAAACAAAAAAAAGTCAATTATTCACAAATCTTCCAAAACCAATCCTTCTCCTAAAAAATAAATAAATAAATAAATAAAAAATCGGTACACACAAGTAGTCCGTAGGTATATCTATCTACACACGCAGTCAAGATATACATATATACCGTACGAGAGAAACGCGTCGAATCGATACAGCAGCCGGTGGGACCACCGCGAGATATATACCGGCGATCTTGTCCATAGGTAGCATATAAAGAGAAAGGGGGGAGAAGAGAAGGAACGGGGCGGAGGAGAGCAATGGATGCATGGGACGAAGGCCGATCGCAAGAGAGAGAGAGAGAGAGAGAGAGAGAGAGAGAGAGAGAGAGAGACGGATCTCGAGTGTGTGTGTGTATACATATATGCGTTTTCTGTATCTTATATACCTACCTGCCGCATATATATACTTTGCCCCCACATACGTACACACCTATATGGCTTTTTCGCCGGTATTAACCCGGATTTCTTATTTGCATGATTTTTTTTTTTTGAAGGGGGGTGTCTTTTCTGTTCTTCAGTTGGCGGTTTGTAATTTGCGCGTATATAGGTGAACTAACAATAATTGCACTTAAAATAATGATCGATAAAATAATCGTTCAAATAAAAACACTTTTATTGATTAAAAAAAAAACTTTTCGGACCACCATAATCGATAAAACCACGTTTCGAAAAAAAAAGAAATCATTTAACATAAAAAACGACAAATCTCACCATCCCATATAGACACTAAATTGAAAACCAAACGTGATACCCAATTTCAATCTTTATTTATAGCTTCTTCAACCAAATTAGATAAAGTCTTCTTCTTCCTCTCCCCCTACAATATCCGGTCCTCGGAGTAAAGGCTCAATTCAAAAACTCACCACTCGAAAACTTCAGGTATGTATATAGGTATAAGTATATACAACTCGCTCCAAAAGAAGAATCGAAAAATCATCGCATAGCGCGAGATTTACGGGAACGCGCGCGAGAGAGAGAGAGAGAGAGAGAGAGAGAGAGAGAGAGAGTGGGGCGCAAAGGCATAAGGCAAAAGAGAGGCGAAAGGCCCCGCGGGATCGGTAGAGAAAAAGAGTACGAGAGCGAGAGAGAGGCAGTCTGGCGTCGCGCGCTCTCCTCGATGCACGCGTGTGTATTGCCGCTGCTGCTGCTGCTGCTGCAGTTGTTCGGTGCAGTCGTCTCCGGTGGGTGATTTTTCTCTTTTCTCCAGAGAGAGAGAGAGGGAAATACAAAGTGCTGTTTTTAGTTTTTTTTTCTTCTTCTTTATTTTCATCTGCGACGGTGTTTATCGTTAATTTTCAACAACTGTGTGTGTCGAAGAGTCTAAAGGGACGGAACGAGAAAGTTGAGAGAGGTGAGTTTTTTTTTAGTCTTCTCTTTTTTTTAAGTAGATTTGCAAGTGACATTGACACATACACACACAAGTGGATTATTGACGCACGTGCGCATTCCGTCGAGGCTTAACCCTTTTATTTTTTGCTGCGTCGACATTTTTTTTGTCTTTGTTTTGTAACGGTGAATTTAACGATTGATATAATAAGCGAGATTTTGATGAGATCCACGGAGGGTTAGGTAAGAGTGAATCGAAAATTGGAGTGATCTCTCTCGCAGAATGAAAGTTTCGTTGAACAATCGATCGTTTCGGAAATAATTCGTCACGGAGGATTAAAACAGTGGTTGTTATACAACTTTAGACCACATTTTTTTTTCTATTTATCGAAGCAAATGACATTTCGAAATTATTTGTCTTACTGCAGTTTCCAAAGATAGTCAAAATAATCGTCCCTTATTTGCAAAAAAAAACATGCTGATAAGGGAAAGCACGGATGACTCAAACATTCGCGAAGAATTTTCTGTCTATCGTTATCTAATTCATCCTTCAAAACAAATTTATTATCTTTTTCATTCCAAATCACCATAAGTTTATCTACGCCAAAAACAGACATATATCTTTCATACCTATTCAAAACTCCAAAACAAGCATGAAACACTCGCTCGCGCGACAAAACTCCCTAGTAGCAGATAAAATGGGTCGCGCGCATAATGTAATCTCCAAAATAGGGTATAAAGTCGCGATGGGAGAAAAGGCAAATCAAACGAGATAAAGGAAAAAAAAAACGCAAACAAAGCGGCGACAAACGGCAAAAATATATATATGCGCGCACGCGAAGTTTAAACTCTGCTTTGCCGCGCATGTATAACTGTACATCTTATATATATATACACGAGAGAGGAGCTCCATACACACTACTCGAGCTCGCGCGCGCATTTTCCACTCGAACGAGGATAAAATAGAGAGTAGGTATGTATATGTGTATACGCTAACGGGGCGGGAAAAAAAATGATGTCGTGAAAATCGAAAAGATATTTAAAAGATGTACACATAGACTTATCGCCATTATTAATGAGAATGATCTCTCTCGTGTATGTGTCATTGTTTATCGTATAGAAATCTACACGCGACCCCCCTGTGAAAGATGCATGTATATATGTATAAGTTTTCTGTATGGTCATCTTGAAAAACGAAAAAAAAAAAAAATCACGTTTGACGATCGTCGATGTCGAATGTTCGCTTGAGGATCGTTGTCAGACGATGGTTGTGATATGTATAATGTTTGATGATGCGTTGGGTACATGAAAAAGGATTCTCCATATAGTTTGCATACCACGTTGGAATTTAGATTTTCGAGATTGTGTTGTTTGGAGAGGAAATTTCTAGGTGTAATTTTGGGATGAACAAACAATTTAATTAACGTCGAAACATTGTCATCAAAAAAACTTGTGAAACAACTTTTTTTTTTCTTCTTAAAAAAAAAAATGAAATGCTCGTTGCAGTCGTCTTACTGATTTAGCAAACGATCCGTCGCGTAACTCGCTCTTACGCGAAATGACAACGTTTATACCTCTAATTACTCGCAAATTACAAAATTCGCAACAAAAATATACTCATCACTCGTAGCGTCCATCGTGATTGAAAAGAGTCAACGAACTCTGTCTGTCTCTCTCTCATGGAGATGAATACGACAAAAAAAAAAGTGCGGCATTACAAAACGCTGTATAATTCAGAACTGCTGCTGCTGCTGCTGAATCGATGAGTATCTGGCGACGGCGAGAGAAGACGGAAACGATCCGTGACTGAAAGAGAGAGAAAGAAAGAGAAAAAAAAAAGGAAGGAGCGTTCGAGCGCACGAGATTCCAGGTCAGACGCGCGCTCCGCGCGCAAAGCCGCGAGAGAGGCGACCCATTCACTCGGCGCTCGCTCGGGTGAACGCAGCAGCTTTGATCCATACGAATTATGTCACTTTTCGAATCACAGGTTGTTTCCAGCTCGCACGATCGCGTGTATTGCAGTTTGACGACGAGCCTTTTTTTTTCTTTTTTTGACTGATCGATTGCAATCGTGGGAATGAATGATTGAGCTTGTTTCGAGTTTACGTTTACAAATGTGTATGTGATTGTCGTGTCACGTGTGTGATTGGTAATTTTTCATATTTATTATCGAATTAACGCTCTTTGATGAATGTACGTAGAAATTTTCAATCAACTTTCGTAATACAGTCGTAAACAATAATATAGAGTAGTAACATTGAAAACTTCAATGTCTAAAACCCATACAAAAATTCCGTCGTACGCGAAAATCGATAAAAATCTATAAATGATCCGATAAAAGAGACGCAAAAGATATAGAAAAGTGTCCTCTTGATCCGATTACGGGCACGGAAGCATTTTCATGGCTGCTCTTCAATCAGTTGCTAGTAAACAGTCGAGTGCTCTAGTAATTATGAATTTTCTCGACACCCACGTTTATTTTTAGCATATGTAGTTTGGAAAAAGGTGAAAAAATCTTTTAGCTCGGAATGCTAAGAAAAGGTATTATGTGTCTATGCATTTGCATTGCTTTTCTTTTATCTGGTGTTTGTAAGACGAAGTTTTGCTTTCAAGAATAGTACGTTCGTTTCGCTCGTGTGCCATTAGCTTTGAAAACATGTGGAAGTCAGCGAAGTTATAAGAAATGATTTTGTATGTATTATCATGTTTTATAAGTCGATAGATATATTATATTTCCAGAAAAAATTATCTAATAAATAATTTTAACTAAAAGTAACTAACTGAAAAAAAGTTTGTTTGAATCGAAGTAAATTAAAATTTAGAAAATGTTATTTCATCAAAAAAATTTATTCAATAATAGTTTTATCATAAAATAACAAAATCTCATATTTACAATGACGAATTAAGAAAGTTACTTTAAAAAAAAAATTAAAAAAAAAATGTGCGATGGCCGGGAATCGAACCCGGATCAACTGCTTGGAAGGCAACTATGCTGACCATTACACCACCATCGCACCTTATGCCGAGAGTGACTGTAATCCGAGCCAGGAGTTGCGAATTGATGATTGATTGCAAAAATTATGCAAATAGTATGAAATTTTGAAACAAATTAATTTTTTTAATAGTAATAACAATAATAATAATGATTATAAGCATATTCTACGTTTCGGTTCTAAAGCACGTCTGTGGATAATTTTTACAGTTTTTATTTTTAAGAACATTTTATTATATTAAAATTATTATAAAAATGAGCTTACTATAAATAAATATTGGATTGAAAACGAGATAAATACACCATACAAAGTATTTAAATGTCTCATAATTAATAATTTAACCATAAATTGTACATAATTCCTCTAATTTATATAACATAATTATATTTTAATAATTATAAAAACATACATTTTCTTGTAAATGGTACTTAAGAGTAAATATTCATCATGAGACAGATCGCTATCTCCGCATTTTATAAAAAGTAAACTCAAACATGAAGTATGATAACTGCGAAGATGCTTATCAACAGTTTATAATGAATGATAATGACTTCTTAATTTCAAGTTGATTTATATTTTATATACCAAGTATTATTTCAAGCCCATTCGGAATTACGAATTACTACGAATAACTTCAAAAATTAAAAATCCAAAGCGTCATGCAGTTAAAATTTCATTGATACATCAAATAAAAAAAAAACACTAAGAAACCTCAATCAACGAGAAAAACATCAGAGGGGCTAAACTGTTCGATCGAAAGACTCTCTCTCCCAAGAGAGAGATAATAGCCGACCGAAGTTAAAGATAACTCGAACGGGCTCTTCGAAAAAAAAAACTCGTCATTTAAACTCATACGCCGACCGATTAACATAATAACGGAAAAGAGCTTTTTGGCCGGGAGAGGATGATCGACGCGCGCGTAAAAATAAAAACGATCATCGGCTTCTTCTTCTTCTTCTTCCCAGGCATCTCCTTGCTCGGTTATCGAATTTCGACGCTGCTGCTGCTCTTCTTCTCCTGCTTCTTCTTTCTTTTTTTTTATCGTTGTTTGTCTCTGCGCACGCTTTCCTTCTTTTTTGCCAATGCTGTGCACTTATGCAACTCGTAAATGCGAGGCTATAAAAGATATATACATGTATACTTTGTTGCGGGATGACAATTTGATGCTTTTATTTGCATATACTGCGGGTAGTGCATTCTGAAATATAAAGTTGATTGTTAAGTGAGATTGAAGATTTGTATGTTTTTAAAGTTGATCTTACTTTTATTTACAGTGAGTGTTTTGACATTTATTACCATCATATTTTTGGAGATTGAAAATATATATCACCATGGTTTTATGATGTATTCAATTTGGATCCAATTGACGTTTCGCAAACTATTTATCCTCTTTGATATTTCACCTGTATTACAAAAAATGTCTACACCTCCATAAACTTTACGAACGAAGCGGCTGCATCTGCCCTACATAAAAATGTCAATCACAAATAAACGCAATTTAATTAAAATCGATGACAAGTCTGACCTGATTATGCACTATTACTGTTTTAATTTGACTTTTAGATGACTACAAAAAATATCATCTGCTTAAGTATCGAAAGCTATTAATAACGTGCGATTCATCTTGAATAATTGATGGTTATTATCCCAAAACAAATCACACCATTGCATCGAAACCTACGAAAACAAGCTTTCGCTCTCCAAATGACTTCGATGATTTCTCGTATTTATAACCACACCTATTTTCTCTCCAAACGTCTAGAACGCGAGCAAAAATTCTACAGGCGATACATGGCATGCAAGCATTTTTTCGTTCTCCAAAAAAAAACAAAAACAGAAACAAAAAAACAAAAAAAGTAGTCATATACGCACCTATATAATTTTGGGCTTCTGCTTAGGTCACATTTGAATGGAATGTCCAAAAAAACAAAAAAAAAAAACACGGTCGCGCCCCGAGGCAGCACCCGCACGAGCTATATCTTCCCACGGGACTTGAGAGAGGCAATAGATGCGACGGACGATTAGGCTTTTTTCACTTTTGCACGCCAACTACCTTATTTTTTTTTTCGTAAAAAAAATTGTAGCTGAAAAGACAGAAAGAGATCGATTATTTCACTCGAATGCGAAACATTCTCTCTATACGTACGTACGATTGATCGAACAGACACAGACATTTCTCCGCTGACTTTGAACTAATTTATCGGCGAATTTCACAGTTAATTACAAGCTTCCCGAACGACGCAATTAACGATATACGCGATTGCATCTTCGTTTTAAATGTCGCTCCTATACCTACACACGGACACATACCCGTAAAAGAATTCGCATTCCGTATATATATATATATTGGCAGTAGCAGCAGCTGAGCAGATTCATTTGAATATATACGCTTTAACGTGTGTGGCTCGAGGGGTCCCCTCCGAGTTTTTTTTTTTTAAGTCGAAAATTGACCGTCTGTGGGATTAGTGTAATCGGTTATTCAATTTGCTAAAATTCCGTTTTCTTTTGACCTCGATTATGCAGAACGGGTCGTTCACCTTACTTGTTTATCGGTTCGTCTTCTTTAATATTTAAACATCATCGCTGTTTATTGTGCTGTTAAAAAATGGATTCTATTCTGTATGGGTGTGAAATATTGTGCTTGAGTTATTGTTTTCATGTTAATGCTCGCGCGTCAATTGAAATAAATATACGATTGATTTGATATGGAATATACTTAAATATCATTTAAAACAAGAATCTAATAAATCGTAAATATTATGTGTAACTGTTGTGTGAAGTTGATTTTGATGAAGATCGAAGTGAACTCATTCGAGGTTAATAGGATAGCTTTTTTAATTTTCGAAGTTACCGATCTCAACGAAAGTAATTCATTCAACAAAAAACGCAAGTAACACACATAACAGTATATACCCTAGAAAAAAAAACAACAAATCATTCCATTATCATTCTCTCCTCGAAGCTAATTTACTTTTTCGCCGGCGGCAGCCAGAGGCTCTAATTTCGTTGTACCATCGTGGATTCGATTTACTATAGCCGCACGCAAAATTTGCAATTCGATATAACGCCGCGGGACTTTATATTGAATAAGAGTCGCGGTGAATTATTTTAGAAAGTATATACGCCGGGATGCGCAATGATGCGGTATATACATATACGGATAAAGATGTTTGATTTTCGTTTGAGTAAAAGAGCGTGGCGCGTGAAAAGTGTTTCATACAGGCTTTAAGCTCCTTAGAAAGTCATCTTTAACTATGAAAGTCGTAAAATTTGATACACGTTGACATACTTACGATGATTGAACATTTCTTTTATTTTTTTTTTATTTTTTGAGAATACGCATGGTTTTTCTCTGAAAAAAAAAAATTGCGAATGTATGTAGACGTCGAAAGAAGAAAATTTTATAGCTTACTAGAGTGTCCTTCAACTTTTATGCTTAGCTAAGCTTTCGAAAGTCATTATGCACAATTTTAGTTTAGCTTTTTGAAAATTGAGCGAACGGTGTCGAGTATTCGTAACGACTTTTGTGCACATTTCTCCACACACACACTTGCGATTTCATGTTTTATCAGCATGCGGGACTAAATTTCAATTTTTTCGAAGCGAAAATTGTTAAGAATAATAAAAACCATATATAGAAAATCAATATCTCGAAACCTACTTTCGAATAACAATCCCGCCATCGACGACGACGAGAGAAAAAAAGAAAAAAAAAGCGAACGATGTCGTCGCATTCCCGCGTGTGCATCTTATCACGTCGGATAAACCGATTTATCTATATCGCTAACGGTCCCGCGTTGCAATTTCTCCTGGTGCAGCGCGCCGCCGCGTATATATATATATATATATATATATATATACGTGGCCCAGTTTGCGCAATATAATTGCGTCCTCGATTAATTTGCGCGCCGATCGCCTAGCGTAATATATACGAAAACTATTTAGCTATATCGATGAATTTTACAAAGTATCGAAAATAATAATCGTTTTTTTTTTGTTCTCTCGAGTATATCGATAGAATTCGAAAAATTTGCAAGTACATATAAATGAATTATACTCTATAACGAGACTCATAAACACGTCGAACGCACGCACTATATATATCGCGTGAAAACTTTAGGCAAGACAGGTGTACACAGGAAAGTAAAATGCACGCGTTCCTTCTTTTTTTTCTTTTTTTTTTTACTTCGAAACTTTCACGTTTGTAAATAACAGGATGCTATTCGGCACAGTCAATTTACCTCGCATCGACGATTGGCTCTCGTACAGTATACCATGATTACATGGGATTATAGAATTGGCAAAAGTCGCTTGAAAGTTCGTTGGCAATGTCGTCAACCTCGGCCGAGTAGTATAGAAAATGTAAAATAATAAAAAAAATATAATATTACAATTTGATCGAGAAGTGATATACCGAAAGAGAGACAATATATACGCATATATAGATATTTATATTATAAAACCAGTTAGCTTTGTCCAGAAAATTTCCCATGTATATATGCTATATCGTCCGCATGCCTGGAGTGACTCGAAAAGGCAGCCACAGCTCGACCTCCTTAATTGTACGGAAACCTCTCTCTCGCTCTCGCGGTCCTGGCATCACATGCATGGTGGAAACCAGTTTGTGCAGCTCGACGGTGTGGCGGCGGTTGTACATACGTATAGTGGCGATCGCGGCCTCCTGTATACGGTTTCGCACTGTTTCTCATACGCACACACAAACACACACACACACACACACACACACACACGGACGACGGAAAAACTGCATGCTTGTACTGTGATTTGGACTCATAATTTTTTTTTTCGGTACGATGACGTTTTGGGTTACGACCTTGCGGATTTCACATTTTAATGTGACATTTTTTTTTTATTCTTTGATTGAAAAATGTGTCACGAATTATCTCGTGTAGATTCATTTTCAATTCACAACTCTCGTTTTGTCGCGAAATTTATTTTGCGCAACACGTGATTTACTTTTTTTCTTTCAATGTTACAGAATATCTACGCCATTAAACACTCACCCACGCGTCACTTCGCCATTCACAGCTTTACAAACATTTGCATATCCTTAAAGTCATAAAGAATGAGAAGAAAAAAAAAAGATACATCTCCCCCCTCATATTTTCTCACACAGACTTCTCGTAATTTTCTCAAAGGTATAAACAAAACAAAAAAAAAAAACGTCCAGCTGTATTAAAACGTATATATGCATATTAGCAAAAGGGGGAGGAGACGCGAGCGCGTGTGTAGGAAGTGAAGTTCCGGGTTTTATGAATTATAAGCGAAAACAGCGAGGCGCGCAGTTATACATGAACGAGGCGTTAGATAATTTAGCAGCGAGTTATGGGAAGAAAGAACGAAAAAAAAACAACAACAATGTTTTGCACGGAGGCTGCTAGACGAAGTCTTCCGCAATTTTTGGAATTTATCGTCGACGTAAAAACAAACATTACATTTAAGAAACGTGGAGGGAAAAAAAAGTACCATACAATTGCATAAGTATCGTGTAATTCGTTTGACCTACAAAAGGGTATTTGTTCGCGTGGAGACACTTTACGATCGGCTTGTTTACAATGCGATCTCAATCTAATAACGTGTCCAATCGTATTCGTTTCAATGCTAAAAGACAATTCCCACAAAACCGATGTCACTCGCTATTTTATTTTTATACACAATACAATTTGCATTTCGTCAGCGACACTAATCTCCTATTATACGTTATAACCTTTTATACACTTGAACCGTTGCTGCTATAGTTGTTGCACAAGATTTCCGCGCGCGCAAAGTGCATACAGGAATTTCGGTTCAGGTGCCGGGTGAATGGCGAGCTCGTGGGAGGATACGTGTAAACGTATATTTCGTTTTCGCGCGGCCTTTTTTTTTCTACTTCGATGCGCGTTAAGCAATTGCCGATTCGAGATTAGATTGGAATTCGCACAGGTGTTTTTTTAGTTTCGGTTTCTTTTTATTTTTTTACATTGCGTATAGTATATACTCAAAGACGAATCTGATTTTTCAATCAAGCAGAGTCAATTTGACTGTCAATCAATCTGTTGAACGAGAAGAACAAACAAACGCAAAGTGTGTCTTGTTTCAACAATGAGACGTGTATCGTGTACACACGATTCATGTACTGCAAGGTAAAAAGAGATAATTACACACAGTATACTGTTTGTGTATGTGTGGGAATTTTCATCAATTCGCTTTTTTTTCCTTTTTTACAAAATCACTTCGATATTGCTCCATCGTAAGCAATTATTGCGAGATTACCTTTAAAAAAAATGAATTTCAATTGAAAAATATACGTACGCATGCATTTACGATCGTATAGTATTCTTTTTTTTTCTCACGTCGACAATGTGCGCGAAGGATTTCTAATCCTTTTTTTTTTATTTTTACGAGCATGTACTTACACACGTACTTTCCCTCTCGAGATCTCTTTACAGTAAATTAATCATATTTTGCGCTTTTCCCCGGCGCGGTGGCGAAATTAGCGCGCATAATTTTCGTCAAGGTGAAACCTTATTAACTAGAAAATCAATCTACTTCACTTCCTAAGAAGAAATTAAAAAAAAAATCCGGGATATCGCATAAACATCTGGCGTTTCGGCAGGAGGAAATAAGGTTACTCAACACCCATTTTATAAGGTAACCTTATATCCAAAACTTGCGAGATAAAAAAAAACACATTTTAACGAAGACTCGCGCATTGTAACCTCCTTTTTTTCGCGCGCTCGCGCTCGCGACGGAGAGAAAAGCATCTGCATTTTACAACTTGTACCGCTTCTTCGTCGTCGACCTCTCTTATGTCTGTGTATGTGTGTGTGTGTGAGAAGAACGAAGTATCCTTTTTTTTCTCTCTCTCTCCCTCTCTCGAACGATTAATTGGCTTCGCCGATACATTTCGTAACTGTAAAACTTTGCCGATTAGCTAGTATATGGTTCCTCTCGCCTGATCTTTTCTTCTTCTTCTTCTTTTTTTTTTGCGCAATCTACCTTGCTGTGTGTGTGTGTTAATTGCGCGGTTGAAACAATGTCAACCAGCGAAGACTCTATTGTTTCTTTATATTCTAATGTGAGCGCAAACGGACGAGAGACTTTCCCACACGTGTATGTTATACACTATGAGAGACCTTTTTCCGTCACTCATTCTAACGTTTCCTCCCTTCTTCTTCTTCTTCTTCTTCTTCTTCTTCTTCTTCTGCTTCTTCTTCTTTTCGCGAATATATTTTTTTTTATTTCGCTGCGTGAATTTCCCGTTTAAGGGCGAGGAATTTCTCGACTTTCATTTTTTTTTCTTTCTTACGGTCAGTGCGGCGTGGTATACCGTAAATGGAAGCTTTTGTAAGATTAATGATCGATAAATATCTCTGCGTGGCCTTTTTAAGTATCGAGTATGAAGGTAGATACTTGCCGAGATTTTAAACGTCCGAGAGATGTCATTATACTCGTGACTTCCGTGTTGTTTCTTTATCTTTTTGAATTTAATTTTGAATATATATGCAGGGGAAACCTGTTGTTCGAATATTTTGAGCAGATTGGAAGTTTTGTAGTTTTTTTTCGAATTTATTACTTTGTTGCGCATTTCCGTTACATATCGTAATATCCGGTATACCTGTAAGAATAAAAATACTTTAAAAGTAACCAACTTAATCAAATCACCATAAGCAATAATGATTTTATTAGATTTTCGCCCTTTCGAAAAAAAAAATTATTTCTACTTTTATGTTATGCATTCTCGGTCATCTTATTTCATTTTCCGTAGAGAAGATATCCCTTTATAAATCTACCTTGCTATTAAAGTGTTGCTCGAGTTTTTGCCGTGTGCTTTTTTTGTGGGCGGAGAGTTTCGGCGTCAGATTCTCGCAGCTGCGAACGTACATAATTGGAAAAAAGAAGAGATTTCTTCTTTTTCTTTTTCTCTTCATTCTCCCCGCCAGTGCCATTTTTAAGTACCATTAATTACGCCTTCAGCCGACGTACAATTTATTAATCATATCGCGTGACCTTCATTGTCAAGGATAATTACGATCATTCTTTGGGCACATTAGGGATTGAAACTCATCAAAGAAGCTCATCCCGAAATCCAATACTTAGTAGATGACAAATGATATGTTTTTTTTTCATTCTACTTTTGATAAATCGTTCGTGTAGGTACTTTTCATAATCTCATCCTGAAATTTATAGAAAAATGATTAGTACAGAGAGAGAGAGAGAGAGAGAGAGAGAGAGAGCTAAAATGTAGAACAGAAAATTAACTCAATCCACGCGTTTATCCTCAATTTGATAACAAAATTCAAGAAATAAACCAATAAAAAAAAAATCAACAAATCTCGTATACAATATACATACAACCAACACGGCATCATGAAAACGTGAATCGGATTTCTCTCAAGCGAGTATAGCAGCAGCAGCATCGTGCCGAGAGAGAATGTGGCGCTCAGCATCAGCAGCAGCAGCCGCCGGCTATGAATTCCGTTACGCGACTATAGCGCGCGGCACTTGTACGGTTGTCGTTTCTTCTTTTCTCGTTAAAGCCCCGGTGAGCTTCTTTCATACTCCGACGCCTTGGCGACTTCACCTGTATATATATATATATATGTACAGCAAAGGTTTAAAATTTACTTTTTTTTGTATCCTCTTCTTCCTAACGACCATGACGTTGTGACTTCTGTGTGCGTTGAGGATTTGGTAATTGATTTCGATCGTAATACATATATAATATACGAGCGAAGAAGTTGTTTTGAAGTTTAACGACTTTTACGGTTAGTGCGAAGAAATTTGCGTTTATCGTCGAATGATTTTAATATTACCGGATTAATCAGCAGTTAAGTCGTACATCCTGCTCTCGTCCCGACGAAAAAAAAAGAAGAAAAAAAAAATCATACGTACCGCTTATCTGCTCGTAATAAGTAGCTCAATTACACACGTAGCTTCAATCGCGCTGCTGAAAACCAGAATATCAACTTCAGCAATTCTAGATCACGCGCGCCAACTTTCATTCTAAAAGAGTATATAAGCACGGCGGAGATCACGTAAGTCATCATCCGTTCGCTAACACACATTTGCATCCTTTTTCCTATTAAACGCGCCGCGTCGCGGCGGCTTGTCCGTCAAAAAGGCCGAAGATATATACAAAGGAGGAGATCGATCAACCTGAATCTATAGTCAGCGACTCTTCTTAATTGCCCTCCGGCCAATGGAAAAGATACTCATCTTTTCTTCTCTTGTGTGTATACGTATATATATAGGAAAGCATCAGGTGCGCGCAATTGTTTGTAGCCTTGAACTTGAGGAATTCGCGATTGAAATGCTTACCGCCGATTTATCGTTATAGTGTGGCGGCGGCGGCGGCATTTTCTTTCTCTGTATGTATGTGTGTGTGTGTGTGTGTGCTTGCGTATGTAAGTACCTTTTGACATTTTTATTACCAACCGCGTACTTGCCAACATTTTCATTTACTCCTAGTTGTAGAAAACGCCTTTCTTTTTACGATTATTGAGTTTTTTTTTTAAATTACCGCGTATATAAAAATTTTATTAACTGTATACGCAACTTTGTATTTAAATTATCACATTGATCAATCTCTTCTCTTCAATTTATCATAGAAAAGCTTTCTCAAGCAACTCACACACATACAATGCAATCAATGCAAGGAAAAAAAGCGAGTTAATGTTACGCGTGAATATTTTGAAGGATGTTCAGTGCAAAAATTAGAATAAATTGCTACGAGAAAGCGTCTGCTTTTTCTTTGATGCCTCGCGCGCGCGAGCACACAATTACCATCTTCATTAGTCTGTCACGAGTGCGCACACACATTTTGCCGGACGTGACGTTGTCCAACAGCGCGAAAATATGACGTTTCACCGTATTAACGAAGTTTGTACAGTGTGTGTGTCTTATATACCTCGTTGTGCGTTTTATTCGAATGACGACGCGATTCGAATATACCGTGAACTTAATTTTTGTTTTTTAACTGTAAAAAAAAAACAAGTATTTAATATATAAGGTAAAAAAAAAAATTCTTTAAAATCGATTTTTCCATATACATACAACCGCGAGCGTCGAACGAGAGTCGAAGCAACCATACATATAAACATAACGGCTTGACCGAAGAGAGCGAGAGAGAGAGAGAGAGAGATGGCCGAGTGAGATTACGGGGTGGTGGGCGAAATGAGCTGCAATTTCGGGATGGCTGGTTATGAAGGCCTTGACGTAATGTTTTTTTTTTCTTTCGTCGACCCGGTATTTAAGGTCGCGTGTGGTCGTCTCTCGTGCGCTCAACGCGCAGTAATATATACGTTTTTATTTTCGTGGTACGTGTTCGACGATGATTGCATTAGAACGCGTGCTAAAATGTGTGTGCAAGCGAGGATGTTCATTTCGATGTTTTTATCGAAAGATTGAATGAGACAATAAATGATTTACGCGTGAATATCGCGATAATAAATCACAATGAAAAACTGCAATTTCGAAAGTCAACGTACACGCGAAATAACGTTTCGGAAGCGGATAAATTAGTCATTCAATAAAATCGCAAAGTTCACTTTCGTCGATAAAAAAATGTATCATCGCGTATTTCGTGTACTATATACAAGCACTCTCTCTCGAAAAAAAAAAATATATACAAACACGAGCAATAACGGTGAAAAAAATTCCACTGGCCTTATTGACTTTAGTACATACGTACAGCGGGCAGTTTAAAAGTGCATAATTATATCGAAAACTCGCAGGTGTCCCGCGGTTGCAATACATAAATCACGAGAAACGAAAGAAATGCATGCTATATAAACCTACTGCGAAGAAGAAGAAGAAGAAGAAGAAAAAGAAAGCTTTTCTTCATTCGCGTGGGTGCGCGCGCGCGCAAATAATGCAAGTTGATATCGGCTATAAAACTGACCTCGTGATGGTGGTTTAAAAGTCGTGAGCGAGCGAACGAGCTTGACATGGGTCAAGAACTTTCTAAACGAAAAAAATGTACGGCAAAAGAGGCGAAGGGAAGCTGCACATATATATATGTATATGTACAACTGCCGCTTTCTAACTCTCTATTATAAGGAGGAGGATTGGAACAGGTGGATATTTTTTTTTCGTGCCACATTGTTGTCGATGACCCTTTTTTTTCTTCTCCTTTTTTCTCTATCTCTCTCTCTTCAATATCCATAATCTTGCATAATTGGTTTCGATAATATTCACCACCTGCGAGAAAATAAATTCAGCTTTAGGTTTACTTAGAACGGCAATGACTGTTATTACTAGCAAAAATTATTATCCATTAAAAAAAAAGAGGTGCAGCCGATAATATCCATAATAGAAAACTCCATCCACCCCATTTCCTTTAATCGCCGTAATAATCGACGAAAGACTTTTAGTATCCCGTAAGGTTAATGCGCAGTAGATAAATACATCATAATGAATTTTCGCTCGTAAATCCGCAACTGTCAGAAGCGAAAATTCGCATTCCGGTACATATATATTTTCACGCATATACATTACAAAACGTGTCGACAATGGCCTACAGGTTTTGCGCTATTATAAATTTCCTCCTTTTTTTTCTTTCTTTCTTCTCTGAATTTACAATTGTAAAACTGGCTATGCTAATTTTTCTCAGATTTCTTTTATCTCTCTCTCTCTCGCTCTCGAAGAAGAAGAAAGAAAAAAAAAGATAGCAAGTGTCTATTGTGTTTTTGTATACGAGAGGTCAATCGTCGTCGCATTTATATATCAAGTGTGAAAAAGTCTATGCCGCGCACGTGAAAGTTTTGCGCGGGCGCACGCATCGCCGGCACATATCTAATTATAATGCGAATTGGAAAGGCGCCGTTCTCACGATATATAAATGGCATTTGAATAATCGTGATACTAACATCGACGTAATTTTTTTTTTTTTGATAATCAAAATCGTTCGATCGATTTGTCGACGCGACCACGAAAGTATAGTTTTTCGAATTCGATCTGCATCAGAGAGCATTGAGTAACCATCGGGTAAGTTAAAGAAGAAGAAAAAAACCCATACACTTTGTTTCACAGACACGGACATTACGCGCTGTTTATAATCTTTGTTCGTTATTTACGATTGCAATCACGTAATTAAATTAAAATTGGGGATGAGGCTGTAATGCATTTTTTTATACACACACACACACACACATACGCGGTATCACGCACGCATGCACCTCGTGATTGCTGCTGCTGTTATAACCCAACTTGATTTAAACAGCTTTACACCAACTATACGCCGTTAATGCTACAAACGCATTTTGTGCTGTAACGCCATTGTTCATGGAGGGAAAAAAAAATTTTTTTTACGTAACTCGTCGTCGTCGTCGTCCGGTAGAGAGAGAAAATCGTAATATCATTGCGATGCGGGATTTTTCAATTCATGAATAGAGCACCTTTTTATATATACTATTGTGCTCTTTCATATCTAGCTATTATTTATATATTTATAAATCGACGTGCATTACGAATGACAGAAGCTATACAACACGCGCATTCCACGCGGAGAAATCGAAAGAGAAAACAAACATCAATATTATATAGAAAGGTATGTATGTACGAGACGCGTTGACGAACATCTCGCGATATCGGTACTTAATAAACGTAAAAGTTATACAAATTATTCGAAATAATTACTCTTTCTCTCTCTCTCGCGCGTATTTTATCTCGGAGATGCAAAGCTTGTCATTGTTTTCCGCAATCGAATATGAAACAATCAAGATTTTGCACAGAAAAGAACAACAAGAAAAATCGCAACTTCGAGAATCGTGATCGGTAGATTACACATTTCATGCGCTGCGGGGAAAAGGTGTGCGATGAAAGCACCCATCAATATATCGGTTTCCTTTCTCTCTCTCGGCGGGTTAATGAGGCAAGACCGGGGGAAAACGTGTCGTCGCGGTCGTCGTTGGTGAAATTTCGCTATTTTTTTTTGTTTCATCCATCAAAAGTAAAAGCTTGTCTTCGTTTCGTTTCCGCGCGAATTCATTGGCTTTTTGAAAAAGAGAATGGAGTTGTAGTTGTTGAGATCTCCGCGTTGTATGGTGTTGAGAGAGAGAGAAAATACTGTACATTTTATAATGGCAGCAGATTAAAAGTGAATACGTACGCAGCCTCAATAGCCGGTAATCTTTCGCTGCGCTTAATTGCACGCGTTTGATGAGTAATAGCTAAGCTTATTTGCAGTTGTCGGGAAACGTTTTTTGAAGATTGCGTATAATTTCAAAACGTTGACTGTTTCTTACTGAAGTATGCTCGATAAATCAGTGGCAATTTAGATGATTAATTGAAAAATTATTGCACAATTTACTTCAACGCTCGAAGAAACTTTTTTCTTTCTTTTATGGATCTTTGACATACTTCCTTTCTAAGCAAAGTTGTAAACTTCACTTCGGCACGACACTAGAAACGTCTACTTACGCGTCAATTTCGCGCATAATATAGTTTTCACGACGAAAAAAGCATATATACATTCGTTCCTCTTACTCATAAAACCCAACTGCGTATATATTCGCCGAGAATTCCACGCGCGGTAAGAAAATGACACTCGACACTGAAGGTAAATCCATCCGTTTATTTTTCAGAAGAGTCAGCAGAAAAAAGAAACTTTCCTCCTCGTGGTTCTCGTAGTTCGAAATCGTGCAGTCTCTCTAAAAAAAAGAAGAAGAAATCATTCGATTAATCCTCCCATGTACGATCTACAATTATAACGAACAAAAAAAAAATCGAGATGAAACCTTTAAATCGCGCCGAACACAATCGTTCCCATCGTACAATCGAAAGGTCACGCCGCGACCTATATCGATATACATTGCGTGACAATACATCGGAATTCTCGATCTCACGATATTCATTATTCGGTCATCTGGAAAGTCACGAAGTTATTCGTCACAATTAGGCACGTCGATATATATATATACACGAAATAATAAAAGCCACAGCAGAAGAAGAAGAAGAAGAAACTCGCGCGATCTGCTGACACAGTTTCCGGCTGACTCGGATATGTAACGTGCCTCACGCTATATAGATTCTCTTCAAAAGTGGCTCGACTGTTTTTAGCGGAATTTCCGCTTGCTGCTGCCGAGATATCATGCCTCTTTCTTCTGTCTTATTGCCTTTTGGGTGCCCCGGCTAGAAAACGAAAACTGAGCGTGCGTGTTACAATGGTGCCCGTTGTTATGGGTATAGAAATCCGTTTTCATCTTTGGGCTGTCCGACTACTTTCACAATTGCGCGCGCCACTAATATGGCTTTTATAAGTCTATAGTCCCACGGCGAAATTGTCGTTGAGGAGTTCTATTATATTTGTGAATTCGACCTAATCTAGAATCAAATTTATAATGTTTTTTTTTCTTTAAACTCAATTTATACAAAGATTTCTTACCAAATAACATTCCAACATTATAATATCTCTCGCACATCTCTCCGTCGATTGAGTTATTAAAAAATCGCGTCGACATATACAAGCAACACGAACTTTCTACTTTGCACGCACTCGTATATAAACACAAAGGCGACAGCAGAATCCCTTTCCTTCTTACCAACAACACCTCGTCGTACATTAATCCGATCCATCATCTTCATCGTACATACTTCTATCGTGCACTGAAAACTCATTTCTAGCGAAAACTTTCTTCGCTGCGTATAGTACACATAGCTGCATTTTGCAACGACGACGTCATTACGCCTCTAATTTTCCCTCGCGGGATCTTGCGAGATTTACAGCTTGCGATAAAGCCGAACACACCCTATTTATTACCTTAAGCGCGGATATATACTTCAAAGACGCCTTTAACATATTTTTTTTTTTTTTCATTTTTATTTGCACAAGGACTGGTCAGCAACACACTTATCTTATCCTCCTACTACTTTGACTAAAAAAAAGAAGAAAAAAAAAATTGAAAAGAGAATTAATGGGGATACTCACCGTGAGAGACTCGGCCTGATTTATTAGCGTCGACAGGTGCCGATAGTGATTCTCATGTGTATGTATATACGACCGTGCGAGTTTACGTGCACGAGAATATTGCTCCTTTTGCTCGCATCTATAATTGTGCATTCGAAAGATGCTGCCTCGTTTATCATATTATACACACGTCGTAGGCTAGGTCAGTGTGCGCTGTTCTCGATTCAGCCAGTGCAACCGTGATGAGAGAACTGTTTTGTATGTATTATAATGAGGAAAATGTGTAACGTTTCCAAAAAAAAAAGGCAAATTGCTGTATATGCAGACCTTCTATTTGTGATTTCTTTTACGTTCATGTTGTTTTTGACCATTCGGTCGATCGTTGTTATTAAATGCATTTCGTATGAAACAAGTGCGCAAGTTATATTATTATATTAATTCATTCAACGCAAATGAGATTATTTTTCATGTGCATTATATTATTTATAACATCTACTGCATATCTACAAAACTAATTCCATTATGGCTTACTACGTTGTAACCATAACATTCCATCCGATAAATATATTCGTCCGGCATGAAGATGATGATCAATTTGAAGATAAGTCAAAGAAAATACTGCCGTAAAATATGAGAAACCTGTTTTCAAGATCTGTAATAAAGAATAGATGAAGTGAAAAAAAAGTTCATGGAAAGTTTCATTTTCCTAACGTCTTTAAATGTGTAAATATACATATCACTGATGCTACATGATTCCTATATAGACTCACACATACTTGAAAGTACAGTTGAGAGTAAAATAATTGTTGAGGCAGCGGTCCCGCCAAAAAAAAAAACAACTTCACTTTCCATTGTAGTATTGTCCACTATGATTATAATGAATGAGAAAAACAACGCAAACTACAAATATATGTAGAAGTAGATAGTAAAAGTATTCCTCTCGGTCGATGAAGTATTCGGCATGAATACTAATTGATTTTGGGCGAGATTTATTTGGAGGCCAAACTACGTTGAAAATTGCTGGCACAGCTTGTTGACGACGTGTTTCTAAGAAATTCTAAGCGTCGGAATAAATTCATAATTGAAAGTAGAGAAATCCCGAAAAAATGTCAGCTAGTATTTGTAATTTACTATCTTCATCGTACAACTCTTCGAAAAATTTGATCACCTATAAACAATATATTTCAACATAAAAATTAAATCTCAATAAAAAAAAATGATTTATTGAATCACCTGTGCCACCATCATCGTGTGAATAATTATAATAATAGTCATCCGTCCAAATAACTTCAATCGCCTTTTCTTGGTAAGGCCAAATAAACATCAACATCGGTAAACTTTTATTGATGATAAAATAATAGTTTTCGAACAATTTTTTTCCATCCATGATTGTATTTTCACCAAAGCAAAATTTACTCCAAACAGATGGTCAGATTTTCTATTCCGATGATTGCGCTTGATTGTGGGCAATTTTGTTGGTGCATGTCGACAAACAGAATATTTTATAAGTTTACAATTGCTTTCGTATATTTCGCAACCGTGGCGCATTTTGTAATGCATTATAAATTAGGTGTAGATTTTTTCCTAGAGCTAGGGACGCAGCGAACTTGAATCAAATCGATATTATATAGAATATATAAAATTACGTATGCGGAAGAGAAATAATAAAATATCGCGTGTTTATATAAAAATCTGCTAGCGTTGCTGAGTCTTAAGACTTTTAGTTATAATTAAAAACCTTATGAAACAAGTAAAGGAAACAGAACATTGAATGAAGAATACATGAATTGATTAAATATTCTTCACGATAAAATGGTTTACAAATTAACTTACAGCACCACAGTTTGCGAAGTTCATTTGAAGTAAAGAACCAGCAATTAGTTGATATGGTATCAAATTTCGCATCATCATAAACTTCAGCAGTCACTGGGTTTTGACGATTAGACGAAACTATCATGACTTCTACCAACTAATGCAATCGCACTAACTGATTGCAAGCAAACTGATTTTCGCGGCAGTACCAGAGCAATAGTTGCTAAGTTTGGCCTTTTTTGAGTTCTAGGCCAACAGGAAATGCAGGGGTTACTGCACAAGTCCGAGGCCGTCATTAAACTTTCGTGTTTTCTTTAACGGTCATTTTCCTGAAGTAAACTTTCACTTCACGGCCTTCTGAACTAAAAGAAGTAAGTAAAATCGACATTGAAGTTAAAATTTCAATAAAAAGATATTATTTTAAGTTTCAAGAAAAAGTTATTCTTATTATAAAGCAGCGTTAATAAAGATGGCTACAGTTTGAGAGCAAAGTGAAGTTTCAGCCGTAACGCCTAAGTTTACTTGAAATTTCGTGTAAAGGTGACAAAACTTGTTAAAACCCGATTTTCCTGTTTATTCAGTAAAAAATTTTGCTGATGAAAGATGTTAAAAAAATATATAACTCGTAATATGCACGGCAACCATAATAAATAATGAATTTGCAAGTCTTCGATTGTTCATAGCCTTGAACTTGAAAGATTCACGATGAACGTCTTCTAATTGAATTCCTTGCTAATTTATCCTTACTGCACAACAATGAAGACTTTCCTTCGGCTATGAATTGTCGAATGCGCGTGCAGCAGATGTTTAGTACCTTTTGACATTTTTATTACTGTCCGAGGCATT
This sequence comes from Galeopsomyia nigrocyanea, assembly GCA_035047105.1. Classification (NCBI taxonomy): domain Eukaryota; kingdom Metazoa; phylum Arthropoda; class Insecta; order Hymenoptera; family Eulophidae; genus Galeopsomyia; species Galeopsomyia nigrocyanea. The sequence continues at coordinate 1,563,185 of JAWWMK010000020.1, read as the reverse complement.
CTCATCAATCCTTTCGAGTTGGGACTCCTTTTTATGGTTAGTACCCTCGACGTTTTTGTTTGTGCCTTGTCGATGCCGATGTCGTCGGTTTCTGGCGTGTACAGATGTTATTGGTGTGTAACTTTGCTAGTCCTCCAATTATTATTGAATGTTAATTAAGATCTTAGATATTTGGATTTCTTAATTCCTTATTTTAATATATTTTTTTCTATTTCTACAAAAATAATTTTACTCGTTGACAATATTTTACAACTAAATGCAATAAAAATGCGTTTATTCAGTAAGGTAATTTTGCATGCAGTCAAGAATATGTTTCTTAGATGTGGGTTTTGAAATAGTTTTCTTAGACAATCAACTAACTCAAAGAAGCCACGGCCGTGAAATATGACAAAGCTGATCTTAAAACCTTGAAAGAAGAACGTATTAAATAAATAGTCATTTCCAAAGAGTACATGATGTTTTTAATAACTTACAGCACCACAATTTGCAAAGTTCATTTGAAGTAAAGGGCCAGCAGTTAGTTGGCATGGTATCATACACCGCATCATCATAAATCTCACCAAAAATTGAGTTTTCAATGGTAACTTATACCAGTTACAGTGATAGCTGAAGATTTTTTGTGTACAGAATACATTTACAGAAAATTGAATATATTATTTATATGATGGAAGTGGAGCTTCTGACATAATTTCTAAATAAAACTTACACTGTTTCTAATAGTTCTTCGCTACTATCGAGGAAACTCTGACCGGGCCAATTCGTGAAAAACATGTAACCAATCAATCCAACAAAAACAAATCCAATGCGTAGTAATACCGATGGATTTTGAAGATTCAAAACAACCTATAATGAAAGCAGTGGAATTATTTTCACATCGTACAGTTAAATAAAACTAATTTGAAATAATCGAAAGCATTTACATCTATAGTTCCGATACTTAATACAGCGAGTACCATGCCAGTAACGAAGAAAAAACATTCATTATATGTAATCCTAACAATATCGGCAAAACTTTAATAAAAAAAATTATTATGTTTTCATGTAGTCATTGTGTTATTATACTAAACGTGTTAATAAAAATACTAAACTCAACCGTTTTCTTATGTATTTTGATTATATCGACCACAAAATTGTGGAGTTCATCATCACGACAGTTGCCATCGTTCATGTGTTCAGATAATATTTTGAAGCGACGTCTGAAATCATCACGAAAACGAATAATTGATGGTGAACATATTGCGCATGAGAATAGTATTACGTTATTAAATTGAAGAGACCAAGGACGTGGTATGCAACAGCAATAAATGAAGTATCCACAGCAGATACGATAGAGAGGGTGAAAGAAACGACGATGAACGTATGAATAACTAAGTAGTAAAGATATTTTTGCTGATCTACGTAATATTCGGCATAGTAACAGAGTATCTTTGTTCGAGATTCGTTAATCGGCAAAATTACGTCTAAAACGGCTGGTATTGCCACTGGCGTGAGGACGAAGAAGAAACAGGCTGTGAACATGTACGCTGAAATATTATATATTGTACAATATATTATTATAATAATTAAAGTAATATATTTTACTGTATGTGACGAAATCTATGAAAAAAATGCCGTTTTCTGAAGACCAGAAACGCAAAATTTGTTTTCTTCGTTAGGGCTTCCATACCTATTTCATCTTCCTATTTGAGGTATAGGGGAGGGCGGGAGAATTTACCCTTGGGGTAAAACACCCAATCGCGAATATCTTTTACATAGCACACATTTTAACTAAGTTTAAGAAAGATTATTTATGTTTGTGTTCGTGCTCTTTCGATGGCACCCAATTTTTCGTTAAAAAAAATATGAAAAAAAAATCATTACAAGGCTGACACATAGTTATATTTTTTATCAAAAGACGAAAATTTTGACGAGTCGCATGCCTCTGAAAGTTAATTTTCACTAAAGATATAGCTTGTTAAAAAATGTTAGTCTGTGGGGCACTTCCCTGCTCCCATAAGAACTCAATGTTAATTTTTTTTCATACCCAAGTTTTTTGACTCGCAAAAAGTACAAAATTGAATCCTATTTTCATTGTGAAAATCTAGACTTGAAATAAACTTATTTATCAGTGGAACCATTTGACTATGTCTCTAAATATAAACATTTTAAGTTTTCGTGTCAAGAAATTTATTATTTTCTCCCGAGCGGGTACTTTTACCCGAAAAATTGTAATCAACGCTATTTGAGAATTTCATTGTACAAATACCATGCAAACAAATCTATTATTGAAGTTGACAAGCTTTCAATATCGAACTTACATGCATAAACAATAGATAAGATGCGAGCGAAACTCCAAAGTTCAATCATTGCGGCTCTATCTTCTGGATCTTGAATTTCTTTATAATCTTCGGTGATAACTTCGTAAAGATATTGAAGCTAGTAATGTTCAAGACATGCTATCATTTAATGGAGAAACATTTATTTTGTGCTTGTTCAGTAAAAAAAATTAAATGGTTCAGCGTCTATAATTCTACTATAAAAATAATTTTGTGCGACAGATATTTGTAATTATTAGTGTACCTTTTTCTGAGCATATATACTCATGTACAATTTTGACAATACCCCTTGAAAGTAGAAAAAACCTGCGAGATTTTCCGCAATAATTTCCATATTTTTGGTTTTCTCTTGAAATTCTTCATAAGTTCTTATCATCTAGAAAAAAAGTGTACTTATAACTATTCGAAAATTTATAAATTTTTATTTACACCAACGATGCCAATAACTGACGATTTGGATTTCGATGCGAACGTTCGCGCAGTTCAGTGCATACTATTGTACGAAGTGATGCTATACCTCCCCTATGCCACGTAGTATATACCGCGCAATAAAGATGTATTACATATAGAAAAAAAAATCAATACACGCGAATCTTATAGCATCGAAGATTACTATTTTTTTATTTTACCGAATCTAACATATTTTGTGGCCACTAAAGTCAGTATCGCATTCAGTTCTAACAACAAATAATTTACCTGTGGTATCATCATCGTATGAATGGTCACAATAATAAACGTCCACGCTAATAATTTCAGCGATCTTTTTTGATAAGGCCAAATGAACATGGTCATCAGCAGTTTTTTATTGACGATAAAATAATGATTTTCGAACACTTCGTTCTCGTCCATGATTGTATTTTCGCGATAACGTGTCTCGCTCTGAACTTGCGGGCATTTGTTCTCCTCCCGATTTTTTTTTCCGCTATATTTTCGATGATTGCACTTGATTACGGGCAATTTCATTGACGATGAGTGACACATGTCGTCATTGTGCAGAATATTTTATGAGTTTACAATCGCTCGCGAGAATCGCGCAATTGAGATGCGTTTTTGTTATGAATTATGAATTAGGGGTTGATATTCTTTCCTGAAGCTAGGGTGCAGGCAGAGAGCTCGAATCAAATCGATTCACAGCATTGAGATACTCGAAAGAGAGTGTACTAGAATATCGTGTGGTTGGTAGAAAATATTCAAGCTTCGTTGTATAATATCGAATTTTCGCTGTCATCAAGCGAGTAAAAAATAAGCTACACGAAATTTATTTATTAAACATCTCCTTTCGAAAAATTATAGAGAATACCTAGCGTTTTGAAAAACATTCATAATGTCTTCATTTAGAAATCGAATGTAAGTATCGTTATTGCAATTAAGATTTTTCCAGATTGCCTTTTCAGAAATAATCATATTCTCTTCGTTCTTATTTACAATTATTTCGATACTTTTCAAGTACATTCACAAGCTTGAGAGTTTATCTTCTGGCAACTTCAGACGCACCATACTGCCGTAGAGATGTACCATTGAAGCCACAGCTAAACACCATTAAGTTCAAAATTAAATTGATTATACTAGCGAGCAAAATCTCATCAAGGAAACTCATAATATACGTGAAAATTCTTGGGGAGTGGCTTCCTTCAGTAACGAAGACGCATGAACGTGAATGGACCGCCTTCTCTCGTACGCGAGATAATTGAAGGGGTGGCCTACGATGGAGCCGAACCCCCTATAGAAAATTTTGCGCGACCTGTTGCTGTGGGTGAAATATCACGCTGATTTAAAGAGCTAGATTGTATAAAAATGTGAGCTAAATTTTGCAATCGATATGAAGAACTGGCAAGTGTATGAATGTGCGAATGTTATAAGTTATCAGTAATATATTATTTTATATACATCTTATTCTAGTGGTACAACTTGAAATTGAATTCTCCCTTATGAAGTTTAATGAACTTGAATATCTATCAGGTACTATAATTCTGAATAATACGTGCACTTCAACGTGTGTACATGTTCGTCGATCTGCACTTAACAATTAAAACTGTTTACATGAAATATTGAAGCATTTTTCATTTATTTGTTGATCTCACCCGAATAAAAACAAAAACAAAATCATTTTTTTATTCCATTCCAAAACACAAATCCATCCACTTGATACACTCCAAACATCCATGCGACATTCGTATAAATATTAACAGTGATCTTTTCCCATTTTACAGAACCCAATCGCAAACAGAAGCTAACGCCAAAATGCCCCACTGAAGAAGAAAAAAAAATCCACCCCTCACGATTCGATCGACAATGGACACGCAGGACGGCACGGAATTCGTGACGGTGGTGTCGGTGCAGGGGGGCACTCAACAACAACCACCACTATCATCATCGCCATCACCATCAGTAGCAGCAGCAGCTTCCTCGGAAAGTTTCGTCACGGTATTGTCGATCGGCCAGCAGCAACAGCAACAACAACAGTTGGCAAATGGAATCGATCCGGCACATCCCGAGGAAGAAGTCGAGGTTTATAGATTGCCAGGCGAGAGACTTGGCTTCGGATTAAAATTCGAAGGTGGCAATAAAACGTCCGAGAGGGTGAGACGATTGTTCATACAGAGCTGCGCCGAACAGAGTCCTGCTAGTCGAGCTACTTGCTCGTGGGGACATCTCGGAGAGGGCGATGAGGTAATTTCTTTATTTTTCGTAATCATAGTTACTAGTTTTAAAAAAAATTAAGTTATTTATTTATTGTCCATAATCGTTTAGAACTATTTTATATATTTTTTTTCATCTTGGTGAAACACAAAATTTGTTGTGCATATATTTTTGCAGTTTGACTTCGTATTGTGTTGAAATATATCAATGCAATTATTTGCAAACTAACGATAACAGCATAAGAAAATTATTTAATAGTGTAATTAAAGATAATCCAGTGTACTATCTGAATTATAGACGAAAAATTCGAAACATGCGAGTACAGCATTGAACATATTATTTCACGTATTTTACAAATTAAACTACTATACGTATAATTTTACCTATAAAAACACATCGTGCAAAGATAAAATCATTTCTCAACATTTCGTCGGCCCTTCACTTTTCTAAATAAGCAGATACGAATTCAAAGTGATAAAAAATTGAAGTGGTAAACACTCGAAAATCTCAAAGTATAAGCCTGCAATTTTGCGTTGTATATGCACACACACACACGCGCGTCGAATGAGAGCAAAACAAATTGCATACAATTTCGATGTATACGCGCGGTGAACTCATGGAGATTTATCGTGTCTAATGACACGTGATTAGGCGAGTGGTGCATTTAATTTGGTTGGCGGACGAGTGCACCGTATAATCGGCTAAAGGACGATAATATATCCTTTGATTCGCTCGGAAATCGTATTATACGCGCAATCATGTCGAATTTGGAACTACATGGGACGATATTATTGAAGTAATAGTATCAGAAAAAGAATGGCTCAATTTTTTTTTTGTTACGTGATAATAAGATACTTTTAATCTTATGCAGATTTGCAGATGCATACGTTTACCTAGTACATTTCTACATGGCACTCACTGTTTTTGTAATTATCTCTCCCAAAAGTTAATGTCGCAACCACTTTCTTTTCACCTCTCTTCGTCGTGGAAACTAACATTTTCTTTTGCAATTTCTTAGTTGCTAATGATAATTTAAAAATTTGAAAAAATTCTGGGATATATTACATATTATGAAGAACACTTCTGCCGACCGGAAGATAAGAAAATCGGAATTTTATGTTTTCTGACGCAGGCTATCCAACAATAATCATCATATCTCAATCTGAGAACATTTTCGTTACTCAGAAAAATGTCATGCACAATATATCGGTTCTCCGCTTGACTCGCGCTACATGTTTTCAAAAGTCTCATCCACCTCGCGATTAAATATGGAACCTCCAAGAAACAAACCAATTCAAATTGTATTTCTAACTTTTCAATGTGTCTCGCAGGTTCTGCTGATCGATGGCGTGCCAGTAACGCAGATGACGCGACTGGACTGCGTGCGACGATTAAAAGAGTCACAGTTGGTAATCAAACTGATGGTTCGATGTCGAGGTGCTCTGAGACCCGAAGTCGTCAGTGCTGAACGAAAGGAGAGAAGTAAAGTACCACCCGAATTACCAGCAGCTCCACCACCAGTACCACCGAGGAAATTGAGACACTCGCAGTCGCAGGCTAATCGAGGTTCGGCTGATGGCGAAGCTAGTCCAGGTATATTATAATTTTTATGCGAGGTGTATGTTTGAAACTTCGACTATCTTACAAATCGTTTTCTCGTGAAACTGAAAGTTATTCCGTTGAATATAAAATGCAAAGTAGAACATGAATGTATGAATCGCTCGCTCCTGCGAACGGAAAGTGAATATTCTCAATAGATGCTAATTGAATTGTTAAAAGCGAATAATAATTGCATGCCCGCGGAATTGAACTCTTACTTGCTTTTTATTTTGCAATCTTTAGTACGATCGTTGAGCAAATTAAATGCCACGATAAAAATCAGCGAACCCTACTTATAATTATTATTAGCATGCAATTAGATTGAAAAGAACGTAAAATTGAAATCTCAATCAACCTCGAATATATTATGAGAAAGTGAAGTGAAAATCACGCCTGGTTAGTATAATCGCAAGTACGTATCGTTGTATATTAATGAAAGTGAATATTAAGAAACGATAAACATATTTTCACTCTCTCGGAGGGGCGTATATATATATACTTTATAATATCGTCTTTTGTTCCGCGAGGTGTTACATTTCTCACGGCTTTTTAATGCTTGCACTTTCATGTGTCTTACAAAAGTATGCTAATGTAACAAGTGGTTGCAATTATCTTTAATCGTTAGTACTTCCGCTATAAATGTGAAACAATGTATGCGGTGTGATCAAGTTGAGTTTTTTTTTTCAATGGCAAATTATTCAGATACATCATAGCACGGATCATTTAGTTTATCTTTTTCAAATGAATGTACAATAAATTTTAATTAGGTGAGACTTTGTTGATATTTTTATTCGAGACTCTTAAAGTTATCACGTTTTCAGAAACTATTATTATATATGAATTGTGTATTTGTAGATATTAAGTTGTTACGGACAGAACCGACGATAGATATATAAGAACAAATATTTACCCTATAATTTAAAATAATTTAACTTTAATTTAATTTATTTGATCTCTATTATTAGTTTTCAATAAATTTATCACATAGTTGAAACAACTTGCTCATTAAGTTTTTACATCGGATTTGAAGCTTCAATAATTATACTATTTAAAATCATATTGTGAAGTTATGCTTAACCTTTTCACTAATTATACCTCTGCACAGTAACAAAAATATGTATAGAATCAACTGACACCCGATAATTTTCCAGGCTCCAAACAATCGTGGGACAGTCCAAAATCAACCGGATCATCGCAAACCGGCTCGCCACGTTCAATATCAAGTTTCCGCAGTGCCTCGAGCAGCGTAAGATCCAGTAATTACGACAGTTGTAACTCGTCTCCAGCCAAAATTATCGCTCTTTCCAAAAATGACAGTCCCAAAGGATCGCCGAAAGTTCACATGTCGCCTGTACTCAATAAAGCCAAGCAGGTATTTATCGGGGAGGGCAATTCGTTGGAGATTCTTTGTTGTGATGAGAAATAATGCTGGAATGCTAAGATCTAATTTTTTTTCGACTACGTAACAAAACCAAGTAGAAAGCAAAAACTTTTTTTCTGCAAAACCTTGATTTCTAAATAAAAACAAATCTATCGAGAAAAGGTTTTCCAAATCAACCGAAACTTGCATAACTGTCCTGATTACATTGAGTGTCAACAGCTGTTCATCACCAAGCAATCTCGAACTACCGATTGCAGCATCCTTTCTGATGTCTCGTCACTAATTGCACGACCGTACAACGACAATTACACTAATCACGATGCTTTTTCTTTTCACAGGAGCTGTCGCCAGCCGAAGCACAGTCGTACCTAGACGCTCGCTCGCAAGACGGCTCGAGTACCCACGGCAGTACGTCCGACGACACGAGCAGTTCGTTATCAACGGTCGTCGATCGCCTCGATCGTTTCTCCACAACGTCGACGATGTCCGCCACGTCGGAACAATTTTTCCGCAACTCGCCGGAATTGACGACCAACGGAGTGGACTTTTTGCTGTCGAAATTGGCCAATTCGGAAGCTCGTACTTACGTGGAGTCGCGTGGCGATGTGGAACGCGTTACAGCGGTTGTGGCGCCCAACACTGTGTTGATCGAGGAGACACCGACGTTGCAGCCACCGTTGAGTTTCCAAGATGCACCGTTGAGTTACGGACACGAACCTCGTCCGGGGATTTTCTATTCGGCCGATTTGGCAGCTGACTCGAGAACTCATTTCCGGCCGATCAAAGACGATGCCGATGTGGTGGAGAAAGTGGTGAATGGACTCGAAGCCCCACCTCTGCCTGTAAGGAATCATATCAATAGAATTCCAATCGTTCAAGAGGAAGAGGAAGTGAAGATGCCGATTCTGCCACCGAAACCGATGCCTAGGAAGGATGTTAAAGCTAAAAGGAAGAGACCACCACCTCCACCTCCACCACCTAGACGTGAACCTATGCCGATTCCCGAGGCGAGGATTTTAGACACTGTTAACGATAACGGGTCTGACAGTGAGATCAAGAAAGAGGAGAAGGTTGAAGAAGCGCTTACGGAAAGTTTAGTGGATAACGTGAACGATAACGAGGTTGAAATTAGCACGAAAGACGAGAATGCGAACGAGCAACAAACGAACAAGATACTGGAATTGGTAGACATGAAGATACAGAACTCACTCTCGAGGATCTCGGATGACGAAGACGAGGTGGCCGAACGAGAGAACGATGATTCTGTTGATGTCGAGATGATGAACAGTATCAATCGAAATTCGATGATTGACGAAGATATGGTGGACGAGGAAAAAGTTGAGGAAATGATGATGGAACAGATTGTTAAAGAACACAGCGAGCCTAGCGATGAAAGTGACGACGGTGATGATTATTATTGGCAAAGCAATCTGGCTACTATTGGCGAGGAAGAGGAGAACAACTCTCTGGAATATGAGGATCTGTAGGTTTTCCTTTTTTTAGCTTCGTGCGATATATTTTTTTAATAAGGGCAAGAATGTACGAAAAATTATTGAATGTTTGGAAACTGTGTGATTTTCGTGTACTGCAAAATGATGATCACTGTATGAAATAGTTAATATCTAGTGGTTAGTTCATGATTAATGTTTACTCGGATGAAGAAAGACACGTGCTCTTTAAAAAAGTCATTTAATATTTGTTTTACACAATTTAAATAAAATTATAAATTTATCAGAATTATCAATTTGAAAAATTCTTGAAAATACACCTCTAAATAAATAGAGCTGGTATATTACTGCATGTTTTGTGCTACAAAGTTAATTGAGCCTTTTTCCGACAGAGTGTGATTCAAGTAACTTATACATTGAAATTGCTGAAAAGTTTTTTTTATATGATACCCGAGATAATTTTATATGTAACTGAATTAATAGGAAATCACAATTGTACAATTTCAAACAGTTTTTGCAGAAAATATACTGCACAATTCTTAATAATGGAATTATTAAAAAATTAAAATTATCATTTTGATAATGAATATTCGGTTTCTACCAACATAGAAATTAGGCATTGAAGAAAAAATATCCCATGTCAAAGCAATATGTCAGTACCTTTTGCATTTTTAGCAGTGTAGGTGAATCAAATACATTTATGGAATAAAATTATATTATGGAATTAAAAATTATCTTTGATTGAGCTGTGCATCTAAAATAGTTAATAAAATCTTTGAATGGTACATCCTAATTACTGAGACAATTGTAAATATTGTGAAACGATAAAGTAGTTTTCATTAGTACGTCAATTATAACTAAACATCGTTTCAAAATTAATTTAATATGTTGAAAATAGGGTTTTTTCATATGGATGTGAGTAATTATCCACTTTACACGGCTAAACTAGTTTCTGTAGTCAAATTCAAGTTCGACATTGACAATGTATTATTAAGAATCACACCAGAGTCTACGAAGCAACAGTGAAACTTATCTGATAAATAAGTGCAGTACGTTTTACAAGCAACATATATTTTGAATAACCAAAAATGTTCAATCCATCTTTTAATCTCTTGGATATAATTTTGTAGATAAGAAAATAGGTTGATGCTTTATTTTTGGATGGAAAGATTCGAAAAAAGCCATTTGAAAATACAATTGAGACCTAAAATTAAATCAGAGGATTACGAAAAAATACTCGTTTATGTACCAAAAATGAACTTTGAAATAATTTCATGTAGACTCTGCTCCGCAAACAAAATAGTAATACGAGATTATTAGTAAAAAAAATAATTATAAAAAATTGTTATTAGAAACGACAGGATAACGAGCCAAATTTACTCGACCAATCAAACTTTCAAGAATATGCAGCATTAAATTATCAAAATATTTTAATCAATTTAGATGAAATTTAATTAGTTTCTATAACATGTTACAATTGGTGTTGCTTTAGTCAGATTCAATTCCAGAGGTACCGAAAGATGCAAAGAAATTGCATGAAATATTCGATGCATCGATATTAACACTATATACATATAGAGAAATGCTATTAATAATCAATTTCTAAGTATAAATGAGTCAAATTTGTAAATAGTTTTAGATATTTAAAAGCTCTCTATTGACATTTATAGTAAACTGGAAAGTATAAGCATCTAGTAAGCAGAATAATTTGATGATGATTTTCTTGTAATTGTTTGCTTAAACAATAGATAATAGGTTTATTAGAAAAAAACATTATCTTGATAAATTTTTATGCTAGATATTACTGTAAGCTCAGATCTTACTGAATAGTTTTGTCGATAACAAAATTCTTGATCAAAGCTTGATTATTGTCATCTATCATTTTAATTTTTGTATTGTGCTTAAAATTTCTATCGGCCGTAATTATACATAAAGGGCACATGCTGGGTCTATATACTATGACTAGTATATGGGAAAGTACATCGTCATTATGTATATAATATATATAACTAATATATATAATTTGAGCAAAGAGAAAAAACTATTTTCACTATACGAGAACTCTTTTTTTTCAAAAATGTATGCATTTTTTATTATAACTTGCGGAAAAAAAAGGAATTTTTTATTTTTATGACAAAACTGTTGCATAAAATATTTTAATGATTATGTTATTAGTTTATATTACGTATGTAAATTAATGGATAATATTCTTTTCAAGTATCAATTATCTATTGTTTAACCAAATTGGTGTTCACGAAAGTTGCGACCGATTTTTTCCATTTATTCTATACATATATTGATTCTTATGCAGGATATCAATATTGTAAGTTGGGTTTTCTAGAACCTCTTTTAAGGGAATTATATAATTCAAAAATATGTTGGTTACTCACTTTGCTTATTTCTGAATCGCATTTTTTTTCGATGAGAACAGCTGCGTAAACTCTTTTTGGTTAACTTATAGGTTAAGCGTAAAACGTGAAAATTATGAGTCCTGCAGTTTACAATACTAATACTTTTTTTTAAATTTCATTTCAGCAATGAAGTACCGTCATCCGTGGAAAGCAACCAAACGGACGAGCAATCAGTTGAGGAGCTTCCCATTGAAGAAAACATCGTCGAACATGTGCCAGAAGTCGCCGAGAAAAAAGGTAAGGACACTGCTTTTTAGTAGCTGAATAATTTGAAGGTTTAGGTACATATGTTGGTATAGGTCATTACATATTTGGGTGCTTTTTTTTGATAAAATTAATAGTATATTGATGAGTGTCGATGGAAAATTTTCTATTTTTTTATTCAAATTATTAGCATGAGTTATTTTGCGTTATTAATACACAAAAAAATCTGGTTTTTCATCCCAACAATAAGTCACACAATTTCCGGTCATTGCCCCATACCACGCGATCGCATTTCCAAGCGCGATTTCGCCCGAAGAAATATTAAATTGCATTCATCGCGGCAGCATAACGAATTCTTATTCGTACATATATACATACGGATGATTTTATTGTCGAGGGCGTCGACTTGCGAATACCAAAGCCCTTCTGTTATCTCTCAAAAACGATCACTCCTCAGTCACAGAAAAATAAAAAGAAGAAATTCACATCATGAATCGCAATAATAAATCGCATCCCGTTACATTGCTCAAGCGATAGAAACACAGACAAAGCTCTTTCTCTTTCTCTCACTCTCTGGCTCTCTTTCTCTCTCACTCGAGTTCTCATCCCTGTTAAGAAGAAGAAAAAAAAACACAAACTCGCGCATACCATACATCATCGCCGTATAGCGCGCAAGCTCGCTCTCTTGACACCGCCTTAGAAAATAGCTCTATAACAAAAAGACGAGAGAGAGAGAGATGCATTATTATATTGCCCGCATGCATGATCGCACAAATAAAAAAAAATAAATACAAAAAGAAGCATATCACGAGAGCAATGATAAACGGGCGATTAATCCGAGCGAGCGAGAGGTTTTGAAAATTAAAGGGGACGAGAGAGAGAAAGAGGAAGGGAGGAAGAGTTAGTCGATTAATTATCGACGCCCACGCAACATTAACAACTATAAAGGTTACGCATTAATCATCAGCGTCAACCCTCATCTGGCGCCCTCCCTCCAATTTTTTTTTTATCTTTTCCGCGAGATTCCAACACGCGCGCGCGAGCGGGGTTAATGCGCCGGAAATATTGAGGCGTGATAAAATCGTGGGCGCAAGCAAGCGAGAGAGAGAGAGAGAGAGAGAGAGAGAGAGAGAGCATTGTGCAAAAGCCAACTCGTAGAGGAGAGAGAGATATTGCCGGCGATGGTCGACTTCGAGAGGAGACGCCGGATGCTTCGCATTCTACGATCGTTTCTTCCTTTTTTTTCATCGAAGGGTGGGAGAGGTTCGACGAGATTTAGAGATCCTGCATTTCAGGAAGCTGCTGCCGAGAGAGCTTTTCGCGAAAGGTTCAGACCTTTTGTGGGGGGGGGGGGGGGGGTAAGAGGTTTGGGAGTGTATTGAAAATAAATTTTGACATTTTCGAAGAAAAAAAATTCAAGATAAAAATTACCTTGTAGAATTTTAAAACATTCAATCCACAAAATCATTCCGGAACCGAAAAAACAATCACTTATTGTTCTCCCGTCCTTGTTACGCCAAAACTATACTTGTCAGTAACTTTCTTTTCGAATAACGACAGCGTACTCTGTTACGTCAAGAGCACAAAAGTAAAACACATCCTCGACAAAGAATCTCTCTTTCGCCCAATTATTCAATTATCCCTTAATGATCCTCGTTCGAAAGAAACTGGACCAACGAAAAGAAGAAAAAAAAGACATGCACACGCACACGCCAATGTATCTGCTATATCTAATATCCCTCGCGTGCAACGAGAAAATGCGTGGGTCGCTTTTCATTTCGCGCTCGAGAAAGAAATGATTAGTCAAGGTGTCGATGCCTCCGATGAAAGTCTCGATGTAACGAGATACTTACTAGAGCGAATTTCATCAGGATAAGAAAAATCGGTGTGAAACTATCCTTCTTATGGAAAGTTTGTTAAGTTGAGACGTTGTGTAGCATTGATGGTTTTACATTCGATCCGAGAAGTGCAACAAATTGGCAATTTGCAAAAGCTATTATTTCGAGGCGAACAATAATAACAGAAATGAATGTTTATTTTTCGTAAATAAATCTAAAACAAGTGCGAGCGAGTTGAAGAGGCGACCTTTTCGTAACATAATATAACATTGTAAACAAACATCATAACAGTGATGTGATTTATCACACCAAAAACTTTTTTTACTAGATTTCTTCATTCAATGCATAAACAACAGTAAAACTGAAACACTAAATTCAAACACACATACATCTTTTATTTAAAAAAATAACGAATCCGATAAATCAACTAATTTTTTAAGCAACAATTCGAGATTATTAATCTCCGCAACCCTTCCGCGAGCAATCAAAAGGTCACACAAAGACGATAAATCGTCGAGGAAAAAAAACAAAAACAAAATAAAATAAAACTTCGCATCCCAGCGCGTTTATATACACAGCACTCTCTAAGGCTTGATGGTTCTAATCTCGCATGGATGTACACGTCTAACAACTCGCACGCATTCTCGATGCAGCTTTAGGGCCTTATAACACCTTGGCGCAATTACACGCTCGATCAACCTATTAGCAGAGGAAGAAACAATCAATAACCCTGATTGAGCAATGAATTATATTTTCGCATCGACAGTATCTCTCTCTCTCTCTCTCTCTCTCTCTCTCTCTCTCTCTCTCTCTCTCTCTCTCTCTCTCTCTCTCTCTCTCTCTTGCGTATGTATTGAATATATATCTCGCGTGCAGAGAGCTTTGTTTATTCGACGGCTGCTGCTGCTGTTGGCGCCTTTCTTGATTGATTACCTTTCGCAGTATTTTAACGACCTGTTGAATAATCGATTACAACTTGTTGTGTGTATGTGTGTGTATGTGTCGACGGTTGTAACGGTCGATCGTTCATATTTTTTGGGTATATTGATTGTCGTTCGCTTTTTATTTTCTTTTTTTGCTTATTTGAGTGTTGCAATTAACGGATGGCCTTCGTTAAGTGGCTACGTTATGATGCAAATTTTTTTTTTCATTTGGGCGTGCAGATTGCTGATATTTTTCACGAGAGCACGTCATATAACTTCTCGTCGTTGATCACTGATGAAAAAATAATTTTCTTCAAACGAATGGCCTTGTAAAAAGGCGTGAGGATGAGTGGAAAAAATTAAGGTGGATTTGTATTACACTTTTAACTTTAATGAAGCAACAAATAAAAATGGTGAAAAAGTACAAAATTACAAATGGAAAGTGGAACTCCCCCCCCCCCCCACACACACACACCTTTCAAGAAAGGTAAAACTGTCATGTGAGTAGGCTTCAGAGACTATTTAAAAATCAATTTTAGCTAAATTGTGTATGCGTAATTCTGGTTCCAATCCGGGTACCATCAAATGTGCGATTTTCTTGATGTATGTATCGGAATAATTTGTGACGAGTAGTGAATAAAACGAATGATTCAGTGATATTATTTGACTGGGAAAATTCTTATTCAATTCGGCGACTATGGAGTCTGGCACTTCTACGTGGCCAGAGAAAAAGAATGTTATTTGATAAGGTTTTACATTGAATTCAATCTGTTTTGATAAATCTTCTAACCAATGGCCGGTCACTTCTTGAAAGAATAATATTCTAAAAATAAGAAGGAACAGCATTGTCACTTCTGTACCTTGTAAATATAGCGTTGGCAAAAGATTTTTCTTTCTGGGACACGACTTTGAAGTTTTGCCAAGCAAACTTTTCCATCAACTGGCAAACCAAGTACTAAAAAGTTAACTTCTCTGCAGTAGGTACGTGAATAATTGGAGTAATTTTGAAGATCTATATCAATTTTTTTTTATCTAACGGCTACACAAAAATAATGGCAGAGTGGCAAGTCAAATTAACGGCACATGCAGGCCAGTCCTGCGTAACTATCGTTTGAAAGATCCTTATCAATTTTGCCCTAGTTTTTGCAGAAACGTAATGACGCAGAATAAAATAAAAATTTTCTTTCTTTTATAATATTCGTAGAATGGTAAATTGTAATTTCTATATTTGGATGTTGCATGATGTAGTTTTTGATCGATCATCTGATCAAGCGCAGATTGCAGATCTGATAACGTTTCAAAAATAATTTCAACAACAAATTCATATCCTAACGTTTCTTCGTTAGTTATTGGTGAAAAAAATTATATTGTTGAATAGTCGAAAATTCTGCAATAGTGAGTCATTCGTTATAAACGTTATCCCTATTAACCAAATTTCTCAGAAAATATGTCTTTGAATTTAATTTGATATAAAAGCACATTCGCTACAACAATACAAAAAAAGTCAATCATCATTGCTTATCAAGTAGAACAGAAAGAATAGCTCTGCAAATAAAACGAATCGATAAGAATCCACAAGCCGAAGCAATGTTTCCTTATAAAAATCAGCTCGCAAGCTCAAATCTGTTACAAACGAAAAAAGAATGTTATCTTCGACGAAGAAACTACTATTCGTGGCTTTGGCCTTGGCAGTTATCACGTTAATGACGGTATCGTCGGACGACAATCGTCCATCTCAGAACGTGAATTGTGGTGACAAGCATCCGGATGGTCGAGTAGGTTTTATGAGATCACGTCGTTGAGAAACGCAAGTTGTTCCGAGTGACCAAAGTGCGAAGAACTTACGATGCCGAAACGGTTTTGACGCGTCTTGAAGCTTACGATCAGAAGAGCAATGGTAACGGTGCAACTGTCGAAAGAGTCTCCGGGGATCCTGGTTACAAGACTATGACTCTCGAGTTCACCTGCAGGAGAGGCCATAGTATTGAATTTATCGTTAAAGTTTACGCTATAGGCCAAAATGCCAGAGAGGATAAGTAACTTTTCAAGTTCAATATTATTTCACGCAATGGCAAAGTGAATAAAAATAAAGTTGTGATTTTTTGATATTCAAATAAATGTTCGTCGTTCTTTGCAACCTTCATGAAAAAAAAAAATCGATCCTCGCCGAAAGTAACCAATCGATCAAAAACACTCCGCAGTAAAATCATAGCTACGTGACGTGGATGGAAAATTCATAATAACCAAGCGCGAGAAAGAAAAAATGAAAGATCGGGTAGCGCGTAGGTGTGAGAGTAAAAAAACGCCAGCCCAGTTTTGGATCTCTCGAAGAAAACGATGAGGATGATGCAAGTTGACGAATATTATTCGGTGTCTTTTGTGCGACGTTCTTTCTTTGTAAGAAAAAAAGCTTGAATATGAAATGTAAACGTATGAGCGTAGTGTGAGATAAGAATTGTATTAAATCATCAGTTACTTTAATGCGCGTGTTAGGTATAACACGGATAAATGAAAAGAATATTAAATACCAAATATCAATTAGTTAATGAATCACCGAATTTAACAGTTTATAAATAGCTATGATATTCGTGTACGAGTGATACTGGGTACAAAACTAGTATAATAGAATCCGAGAGTATAAAGGGGCCATGACGTGTAAATTCAATGTCGAAGTTCAGCGCACAAATCGATTTTATTGAGCGAATTTTCAAGGTCTACTATGGTCGATAACCGAACGGCTGTTGAAAGCTCGGTTAAAGTTTATCGTCGGTCAGTGCTAATACAGTACCTTATTATGACAACCTCAAGAAAGAAGTACAAATAAGACATGAGACAGCTTAATTAATGTCATTAACAATTCGTCATACAAGAAGAATGCTTTAAAGTCATGCAGTTTTTGCAAATCGTTATAAAAGACCTAAGAAATTATAACACTAATGACCATATTGCGCACATTCGACTCGATGAGAAGACTAACACTATCAATAATATACGATACCTCAATAAAGTCATAAACAATTAATTTTCATTATCATTTTATTGCGATGTAGTACACTTTCTCTTCTGACGCGTTAACAACCAATATTTAGTTAAAAGTTTAAAAGTCTGCGGTTTTAAAAGTTTCTCGCGTGTTCCTAAAAGTTATTCAACAATTTTTGTGAGGTCCAAAACTAATGGGAACACGAAAAAATGATTGTTATTTTTTAAACAGGTAGTCCTTCTCTAAAATTCAAATAAAAATGTGAAGTTCAAGGACTGGATAATAAATGAAAAGGATATTTGCAGTGTAACACCATTTTATTGTGAAAGATCAAGCATACATAGTAAACTATACTAAAATTTGATAATTTTCTGGTTAAATTACACATAGAGGCAATACATCAAAATTTTTCTTAATTATTTACCACGCATATTCAAAATATACATTATGATGTCGAGTCTAATATCAAGAGCATAGTTAAATACAATTTTATTGCAATCGATCGAATACAGAATTGAATATTTCACAAAATTTGACAAATCTTGGCAAACGCATGAAGCATTGAAACTTTGTCTTAATAATTTATCACATAGGTATCATAATTTACTTCTCTTTAATCTTTAATTCACAGCTAAAGCAAACACATAAAACAAATACATCAAACTCTTATTAATTAGTTGTCACGTAAATTCATAATATAGACCATAATGTCGAGCCTAATATCTAATGTTCTTCTCATAGCTCGCTGCGATACCGTATTTTTTCGGTGAATAGCTGCCTTAATTTTATGTTGATACTTGAATACAATTCTCTCGCCAATAAATGAAAAAGCAGAAAGTAGATACCCGACAACAAGCAGAATAACAATTTGGTGGATGAAGAAGCTGCTCGTTTCAAGTCTTACTCTAGAAGAATCAGCTTTCGAAGAAGCTTTTGCATAGTGTCTCATTGTGATCCCTGCTTCAATAAATCTGCGCTGAATTTTCTGAAAACTTTCAACAAAGGGCGAAGCGGCTTGAAATCGGTATGCTAATCTACATGGTCCAAGAGATGTTTTTGCCAATTTCATTGTACTCGCCTTATCTACATTATCGTATTTACCTAGTATATAATCCAATCTTGATCGAAGGAAAACACAGGTTGTATTTTTAAATTTAGCTAAATCGCGCACGCACGATTCTGCATCCGAAACGGGTACCATCAGATGTGCGATACTACTGATGTATGTATCGGAATGATTTGTTACGAGAAGTGGGATAAATGATTTATGAAGATAAATTGGCAGCTGAAATTTATTAAAATCCTCAGCAGTACCGAAAGATACCGTAGCCTGGTCAATATTTATGTTAATCATTTGTGAATAAAAATCGTTAGTGTATGTGATGGAAACTATTATGAGAGTCATCATTATTATTGTATCTGACAAAGTAAAGCACTTTTGGTCACTAGTTGATGTCAAGAGAACCTGAATTGTGTTGAAAATTGTCCACTGTGTCTTTTTTTCTTTAGAAAAGTGATTCAACACCCAAAAATATATGAAAAATATTGTGCTTAGAGCGAGAATCATACAAATAAATTCAAATGGAATATAATAAATATAAACTGGTAAAACAGGTACTAAAACTACGATTTCGTTGTTGCTAAATTCGACTTCTACCGTTAATTGTTTTTCTAATGGTATCAGAACTTGAGCTAGCACTTCCATGTCCACGTCATCAATTCTTGACAGTTTATTATCAGATTTAGACGAATAAGTTATACTTGCATTCATGACTCTTAGTATGAGTTCCACATATTCCACGTCCCATCCTCGTACTTTTATTGTTTCATTATTTCTTTCCACTATCACGACCGGCGGGAGATGAACATATTCAATATTTAAGCTATGCCCATTAACATTTTTCAATTTGTTCGGAAAAATTTTTTGGTTAAAACTGAATTTTTTATTGATGAAAATGTCATGAAAACTATTATAATACGCCATTTTTGTAGTTTCATTTTCATTCGCCATAATTACAGTGAAATCTACAAATTTTTTTGACCAAGCGAACATCAATAAGTTTTTTACTTCGTATTTTATAGTTGAATCTTCTTCAAGTGACACGAGTAAACACTGCGGTCGTGCATTCTTCGGTGAGAGTTTTACCAACCAGTTCAATAACAGCTGAGTATTGTTGTAAGGTGCAGTATCAAATATAACGTTCAAAGTAGTATAGCGAATACTGACATACGTTGGAATGATTGAGTGCTGATCGCCATCAAAAGAGAAATGATCCGGTGAAATTATTTGACTCGGAAAATTCTTATTCAATTTTGCAACAATAATGTTTTGCAGTTGCGAGTGGTATTGGTCAGAAACGAACAGTGCTATTTGATGAGGTTTGACATCAATTTCAATTTGTTTTGATAAATCTTCTAACCAACAGCAAGCTATTTCTTGAAAAAATAATATGCCAAAAATGTGGACGAACTGCATTGTTGCTTTTAGATTATACCGATTTTAACGAAATACTTTCTCGTTCGTATACATCTGGAACATTCTCTGTTTGCACTCTGCATGCAGGGCGAACTTTCTCCATCGGCTAACAAAAAATACTGAAAGTTTGTTTAGTTCAAGTACTAAACGAAGGTACCCTTCAAAAAAATCCATATTAATTTCCATTTGACCTAGCACGTATACACAGAATTCAGAATACTCTATTTCATTTGTACACAGTGAAATGTGGTGAGCTCGTATTAAAATAAAAAAAAATTTTGTTTCAATTTGCTAAAATCAATAAATAAAGAAACTGTATTGTTCACCCCTCGCTAGATCGATAAGTCGACTGTTTCCAGTCGACGCTTCCAACATTTACAATTGAGGGTGATACTCAACTCTTTGAGTTGTGATTCCAACATTAATTTGTCCGTTTCTGATACAATATTTTGAAATTTCAAAGTAAGTAAAAAATTGTTGAAAAATAACATTGAGTTTATTAATAATTTAGACTAATATCTCACATGTTGTTCTATGTGTTTCGTATACATTATAATTTTTATTTAGTTTATCAAACTCAAGTATCATTTATTCACAAAAAGTTTGTTGCATATTTTATTTCTCTCTCTTCTACTTTTATAACAAAGTCTTTTATAAATCTTCAACTTTTCCCTTACTACTGAATAATTCTGTTTGATAAAATCATCTAAAGAATGTAGAAACCCTTAAAAGGAAGAATAATGATCGCTTAGTTAATACTTTGCGTAACGAAGTGCGCAATCAGGCGATCGACAAATTTATCGTCAAATGAAAAGCAAACGGACCGCCAAAGTCTTTGTTTTCCCCGCACATATAACGTAAAATTGATAATCTACGAGCAAAAAAAAAAAGAAAAAGAAAAACTTTACGATTATTAATGCGTAGAGCTTTACGTCTATATAAATTGAGCCGTAGACAAGTAATAAAAAGAAACTCGCGGTGCACGTGGCGTGGAATAATTTTCCCGAAGTTATAGTGAGAAATCGTTGATTGGCGTGTTCAAGATCGGTGTGTAAAGTTTGCGTGAGCCGGAAAAAAAATTAGGTATTGATTATTTCAATTACGCGCTTTGATACGTACTTTAATTAATTTTCACGTGCGCAGGATATATATACGCGCGATAATGAGCTGACTATATTTAGAATGTTAATTTTTTTTCTAGTACGTGAAGGTTATTTTTATGATAAATATCGATTTATTTCGTCGATGCTTGATTAATTTGAATTTGAAGAAAAAATTAAATATCGGCACTCATAGATGTATGGAGCTATTAGTTTGAAATAAAAAATTATTTTAAAATAAATAACCATGAAAATGTAAAATCTGATTTCATAATTAGAGCATAAATTGCAATACAATCATTAAGTTTCAAATTCAATTACGCAAAATCATTTTAACGAAAATTCTAATTCATAAAAAAAAATACCAAAACTCCATACTCTTTCATACCGACACAATCGTAAGCAAAATACCGCATAAAAGATTCGCAACGGATAGCCACTCAAACCTCCATGTTAAAAACACATCTTCAAACACCGATCGTAACATCCAATACACAAGTCACTTTCGCATTACAAATTCAAAAACCAATCACAAAACATCATCTTCCCTCAACAAAAAAAAAAAAAACAAAACAACCGGAATCTCGTACCTCCAAAAAACTCTTTAACATATTAATCAAAACTCACAGAGTCTGCAAAGAGATAAAAAAGAGAGGAGTACTCGCAGGTAACGTCAAACAATATGACATAATCCCATTACAAAGAGATTCGAAGAAGAAGAAGAAGAAAGCAGAGTTCTCTCTCTCGCTTGCGAAGCAATTTTTCTTGACAATTAATCGACTCGCATAGCGATCCCCCGCTTAGCGGCCGGTGCTTATCTGCCGATCAGAAAAACATTTCCGGGCTGCGATTCTGCTCCCCCCCCCCCTCTCTCTCTCTCTCGCGGCCACTGAGAGGAGCAAGTTCAATGAACCTTCACGAGAAGCTTAGCTCATTGACAGCGTAGGTGTATTGGACCTTCACCTCTTCTTCGCTCGACACTGCCAAGAGAATATCTTATAACCGATTTGTATTTCTTTTCAATGGCGTTTTGCAAGGTGCACTATACTGTGACGCGGTTTGTGTATATATGTGTGTGTGTATTTTCGCTCTCTCTCTGCCAGGAAGCAACGTTTAGTTCCGGCTCGTTCGCGCGCACTCGTTACCTGGTAGCGTCTCTCAGCCGTGCGGTCACCTACTTTTCAGTTTGCTTTTTTTTTACTTCATATCTGTGTCTCTGCATATAATTTTTATTTTACAATACATTGATGATCATTTCGCACGATAAGTCGTATAATATCTTTATTACGAACGAAAAAAAAGTGCCAATCATTTTGAATTCTCGCGGTCGTAAAAAAACGAGTTGTTTCACGCGTATACACACATCAACACACAAGAACCCAAATGACTTTCTTCAATTGCAATATCGGTTTTTACTGCTGCTCTCTCTCTCTCTCTCTCTCTCTCTCTCTCTCTCTCTCTCTCTCTCTCTCTTCCTCTCATTTCTCAAGAGATCAGCTACCGAATGCATTTCTTACATTTCGTTTTTTTTTATTCTTCTTCGCGTCGCGAAGAAACACCCGTAAAATTGTTATCTTCATCTCTCTCTCTCTGTCTTCTTCTCCCTTTCCAATGTAACAAAACCGACGATAAATTTTAGCGAAGTGCAACATTAAATATGATTCTCGCGGCCAAGGCAATATTGCCGGTCAATCTTCATACAAATGTAATCGTTAAAGCTCGGTGCATTTAAAAAAAAATTTCGCAAGCTCTGTAAAAAAAAAAAAAGAAGAAGAAGGAAGAGACGATCGAATGCGTATAATTGGATGTATATTTGACCAACCGAAAAAGCGTAATAATATCCTCCTCTCTTTAAAGCGTCTCTCTCGTGTGTCTTATCTATATACCTCCCCTTCTTTTAGCTCTGTGCAGTGGCTGACCGCTCTCAAGGTCTCTCTCTCTCTCTCTCTCTCTCTTCTCTCTTGCGCGGCTTTAATCGCCTCCTATGCCTTTTCGAGATCTTTCACTCGCGCGAGCGAGCGAGCGAGCCCCTCGTAAATGCCTCTAGGTGTAATACCCTCTTTACCCGTCGATTTCATCTGTTTTAGCGAGAGAGAGAGAGAGAAAGAGAGGTAACGAGGGTGAGAAAACCAGCCACGTATTGGACGCGGTTGCAGCAGGTAATTGCTGGGTTATAAAAGGAGGAGCAAGAGAGAGAGATCATCGGTGAATTTTTGGGGGAATTTTTAAGCTTTTATCTATCGCGTGCTGCTGCTGCTGCTGCTGGCGAAGATTGATTTTTTTCTCGGATCGCTGCGAGATGCAGATTTTTCGGTGGTGTGTGGGAGGAAGATTAAACTCGCCTCTTGGCGTTGTTCGAGGTCAATGGTCTATAAAGGCGAATCTTCCAATGATTCGCCAGATTTGGTGTACTTAACTCGAATACATTTTTTTTTTTTCGGCTCATTTTATACTTTAGAATTTACAAAGCGACGAAGATGTATAGTTGTAGTCAAAATGAAATTGCATCCTTTACTATTGCATAACAATTGTATTCAATCGGCGGCAATTTTAGTTTTGCTCGACAAGCACAATTCGCAAAGTACAAAAAAAAATAACACTAATCTAAACCGTCACCGAAACTTAACGTCAACGTCTCACTTCTAAAAAGAAGAAAAAGAAGAAGATACAGAAACAATCGCAAATTCGAAAAAGACTTTCAATGCATATACATATAAATCGAGGGGGGGGGGGGCGCTGTGGTTGGCAATCCATTCCCAAAGTCGAGAGAGCGATAAACGCCGCCAGTTTAAACTCGCGCGAGTAGAGGATTTACGGTTCGCCCCTTGCGTAACGAAAAGATCCCTACACTCGTTACGGCATCTTCTGTCTGTCTGTGTCTGGCAGCAGCGATGCACAAAGTAAAAAGGGTTTTACTACCCGAGCAAACGCGCTGCTGCCTCGGCGACATTCCATTCCTCTCTCTCTCTCTCTCTCGCTCTCTATGTGTTGCAGTATATAGTCGCCCGAGCTAGTAGTATACTGACCCATTGATGATCTTATATACTCGCGCTTGGCAAGTATATAAGCTGCAGTGTAACGCTGCTTTACGCCTTGTAATTTTATGTCCCTGTGGGAATATTTGTATGCGGAATTGTATTTATGTGTTGGCAATGTTGACTCTAATAATTTATAGAAAATTTCAGTTAATTTTAAAGATTGAAAATTTCGATTCAATATATTCAATACGAGATCATAAATTTTGTTTGAGAGTATCATTAAGTCGTCAATAATAAACGAAGCTACAAAATTACTCAGCGGTACTTCTAATTTTCTTAACGACTAACTTCTCTTAGAAATCAATTATATCTGTGATTACAATAATGTTGCTCAAACCCAAACATCTATTCTAAATACCAATCTTTCTTTCGGTTACAGGTAAGCCAAACAAAATCAACAGCAAAAGTCATCCACATTCCGTAAGTTTACCTCTGACAAAAAAAAACAACATTCAATATTGCTTATTCATTTTCCCTCGCACGCATTTAATGCACGGCATACCTAATGAGAGTATTTACATAACGCAATTCTAATTGCATTCTACAAAACTCGCGCGCCTAATTACAGTCCGACATCGAAGAAGAAAGGGGGGGGGGGGGGGGGGAAGAAGAAATCTGAAATTCACAGAAAACCCATAAATCTTCCTCTCGAGCTTTTTACAAAGTATAATCAAGCGCAACGACGACGACGACGACGAGAGGGTAAATATATATATATAATAATTGAATAAAGTCCATCGGATACGGTGCAGCGCGATCTAATTTCAATCAATAGCTGCTCGCATCCGCGCGGTGGCGGCAATAAATCACGAAGCTCGCTCTGGCGCGTCTCTTGATGATTCGTTGAAAAAAAGATGAAGTATATACATATATAAGAAAGGGTTACAGTTACAATTAAAGGGCCTTAGCACGTCGTCAGTCACGAAATACAAGAAGTACCCTCGGTGATTTTTCGGGCGCGCAAAGGATGACAGTGCAGACGAGTATAGAGAGAGAGAGAAAGAGAGGCGATGACGACGACGATCGAAGTGATAAACGATCGAAGGCTTGTTATTCGCTGCGCTGCTGGCTGCTGCTGCGACAGATAAGGATAAACCGTTAGCATCGCACATCGGGTGTGTGTGTGTGTGTGACGCGAGCGAGCCACCGATTGTCACCGAATTCTCTCTCATTGCTTGTTTTTTTTTCTCTCTCTCGTTGTTGTTGTCTGTCGTCGAGGAATTTTTTTTCAACTTGATGCACCGTTAAAAGCCTCGCTTTTTTGACACACGAGGTGCGAGTGAGATAGAGAGAGAGTGTAAGTGAATTTTCAATGTGAAGGCTAATCAAATGCTCCTTCTTATATATTTTTTTTTTCGTTGTGAAGTGTATCTGCAGTGTCACGCTGATTGATGATAACGACCGCGCGGAGATTCAGTTTTAGATCGTAACGTTCGCGGTTCCTTCTTTTTTTTTTTATTAATCTGCTTGTATTCAAATATAATTAGAGATTTGGCTGTTTGAAGAGACTTTTACAAAAATTGATTGTGGATCACAAATGATATGAATAATTTTTTTTTGTCTTTTGTAAAAAAAATAGAAATTATTAAATTGTATTAATGCTGTAATAGGGTACAGTTCCTGTGTAAATATATTTTATCATATCGTGCATTGCACGATGAGTTATGTGTAATATTTCAACTCGATTATTTTTCGTTTCTAGCATGTCGCAAGTGAAAATTGCTTCGAAAACGGGACTTCTGTTCGCCAATAAATTTTTGTGAGCGTGAATTTTTTTTCCTTCCACGACAAATACAATATCGCTGAAAATTTTGCTTTTGGAGAGTTTCAAGAGGTGATCATGTTCGACTAATCTTAAAATATCATTGGAATATTCTGCCTCTTTTTGAATTTCATATTCAATTAATCGATTTGTTGTAATACTACAAATTATAGTACAATTATCATCTGAATTAAATAACTCTTGGTGCTTGAAAAAGTTTTGAAATCCCAAACAATCTTACGGTTGAATGTTTTGAACCTTCATTGATTTATGCTTTTCGTCTGTATTATAGTCGTCTAGCACATAAAAATCCACTTTTGCTCTCACGATTTGAGAGTTTAAACTTTTCAAATAAATGTCTAGATGTCTCTCATTAACATTTTCCGAATTTTGACTTCCTTTTCATTACTTAAAAGCAACTGCCATTTGGTTGCAATGTTATCTGTTTCCGTGGTAAATATGAGGGATAAAATTTCTGATAATTTGCAATGTTTTGTTATATCTTCTATGCACCACGTTAATTTCGTTTGTACAGTTGCTACTTTTCCAACTTTTTTAGAACTTTTTAGCGTTACAATTCATTTTTGCCATTTTAGGCTTCAAGAATCGGCATTTTTTTATAGATTTCGTCATATAAGTAGATATCCATACTTTATTAACAAATTTTTATAACTGTCAAAAACATCAAATGCATAATTGGCAATTGTGAAAATAATATATATTTTTCCGATTAATTTTTTGTCGATGCATATCTGCTATATTTGTTATATTTGTGTGTTAACATAATAAATTTCATTTTTTTTTAAATAAGGCACTCTATTCACTCTCGATTGTATATAAGCAACAAAAAATTAACTCTCGTGCGGCTCACAAGAAAAGCATGGCGTTGAAAAAAAAAAGTATCTCTCGTATATAAAACTGAAGCAACCATTCAAATTCGTTCTCTTCAGCGAACCAATCCAATTAGTAGAGACAAAACAGTGTAAGTCAAGTACTCGACAAAGGAATCCCGCGGTCGCGCGCGCACGCGGCACTTTGAAAGAAAAGCCCCAACTTCTTTTTATTTTCACGCTTCATAAATCGCAAGATTTCACTTTCGTTTCCGTTCCGACACAAAAGCTATATATACCCTTTATTTTTCTTTTTCAAAAAGCCAGACCTTGCGGCATACGAATGCTCTTTCGGAGAGAGAGAAAGAGTAATATATTCATTTTTACTCGTCTCGTATTCTTTCAACAACAAAAAATTTAACATTCCATAAATCCAGAGCTCAATCATTCCCGCAACATTCGTAAAATTACTCAATCCGCGCACTTACATCAGAGAGAAAGAGACGAACGTAGGCGTATATATAGGAATGATAATTCGACGCTAAAATCGGTAAACACGCGATGAAATTGTAAAAGTAAACAAGGGCTCTCCATTAATTCCTTCGGCGAAACAAGCTTCGAGGGGCGCGCGTGCATCATTTCCATTTGTCGAAGACAAAAAAAAAAGAAAAGAGCCAATCAATCTATCAAGCGAGCTTGACGGGAAAACGCTTTAATCGACGCGCCGATGAATATTGAGGTGCGCGTGCGATTTCTCGCTGTTTTGGAATGCCGATGAGTTGCAAGTCTTTTTCTCTCTCTCTCTCTTTCTCTCTCCTCGCCGCGAGTATTAGCAACGAGTATGCAAGTAATGGGTGTAATCCGAGGCATTTGAAATTGCTTTTAACACTCGCTATCGTAGATATTTGGTTTATTTGTGGGATGTGCATTGCGAGCCACCACGAGATGTGTTCATTTTTTTCGTTTTTTCATCTTTTACTTTTTGCGTGGGACGAGGCTTATACAGTGAACGTTAACATGTTCGCTTTTGATTTGAAAAAAAAAAAAAAGATTTATTTGTGCTTAGTTAGCGTGTTGTGGTGTTATTATTGCTTTTGGATGAAGTTGTTTCGGTATACCAAAATATTAATAAGGTTATAATATCTAAAAGTCTACTAAAAATTATTTAATATCAATTTCAATATCAATATCAATTTCAATATCAACATCAATATCAATTCGATATCAAACTAATCTGTTAAATAAGTAAATATTTTTCAATTTGACTTCATCTTTACCACGCCATCTTTCAAAAAATGAATTTACTAAACAGTTGTGCAGAGTCACAACCTTTGTATTTTCATAAATAGTTTCTTCAAAAGTGACATCATTTGACAACCATATTATATACCACAAACCTCTAACACATTGATACATCCAATACAAAAAGTCGAAGACTGTTCCAATCAGCAGAATATCCTTATACACAAAAAGTTCCTAACCGTCGAAAATACCTTTACCAAAGGCCAAGTTAATTCCAAAATTTACGCCACACGGCGCGACGACGACGCATAAATACTTCAGCACGGCAAAAAGCTTATAAGTCCGAAATACACGCAAAGCTGCTTCTTTTTTCTTCTTCTTTTTCTTCGTCTCTCGTATGCGTGCTGTATAGAAGAGAACGGTTCCATCATCATAAAACCCCATTTTTCCACGTTCTTCGCGCGCGCAAATGTCAAAGGCCAATATAATAATCCTTTTGACCCTCAGCTGTCTTTCCACCAAAAAAAAAAGTCGTATTGATTGATGCTCGCGCCCTATGGCCCACACGCGTATCTCATTTAACAACGCAGCTCGTAAATCCAGTGGCTGCTGCTGCCGCTGCAACAACGAATATATACCCAAGAGCGCCGTTTTTAATATCCTTTTTTTCTCTCTCTCTCTCTTTCTGTTTTTGCTCACGATTGAAAAAAGCGAAAGTTTCGTATAATACGTGTACGGCGTTGAATGATGACTGTCGCAAATTTTGGGCTGTCGCTTGTTTTTTCTCAAGGGATTTTACGACGAGAGACAATTAGAGAGTAATGAGAGATCTGTCTGCCCAAGCGAGGAGGAAAAGAAAAGAAGAGTTTCGCAGGTGGTGGTGGTGTATGTGTGTGCGGCGATTATCGTTGATGGTAAAAGAAAAAAAAAAAAAGAAAAAAAGTTGAGAAGAAGAGAGGTAGCTTTGAAAGAGCGGTTGGGTTACATTGCGAGCGTGCCAAGGGATATATACCGATCGTCTTCATCGATCTACTTCTTCTTCTTCTTCTTCGCCGCTTGCTGCTGCCTCGTTTGATTGTTATACCGACTGCCGCCGCCGTCGTCGTCGTCGTAGCGCGAGATTGCCGTGGATTTGAACGCCAGACTGATTTGTGCTCTCTGTGAAAGTTAGCTTGTATATATGTGTGTATGTTGTATATATGCTCGACAGTGTGAAAAACGTGTATCGTGTCTGCGTTTGAAGTTAACTTTTACTTCGTTGCCTTTTTGTTTTGTTTGTTGGAGTTTTGCGAGAAGCTTCGGGGCAATATAAAATGTTCCTTTTTTTTTTGCAGACCCTGTTATTATTTTGAGTTGCAATGCGGCTATGGTAGTTAACGAAGATCGACGTGTAAGCGGTGTAGTTTGTAAAGAAACTATCTTGTCTCGTTGTGATTTTTTCAAATAAATTGAAAATAAATTTCGTTTGGCAAACATTTCGCAACAAAGCGAAGAAAATCTAAGTATTGCGACTTCAAAGCGAAACCTCAACTATTTTCGCTTTACCACCTTCCAAAGCCAAAACTGTCTCGTTTAAGTCTGTCTATTCTCTCTCTCGTGTGTGTGCGTAGTGGGCTACCGCAGCTTTCACGCCTCTCTCTCTCTCTAACTCATCGACTCCGCGGAATCTCGTTTTATATAGCTGACCGGCCTAACGGAAGAGAAGTTGATGTAATCGTATAGCAAGCATTACAGGAATTTCGTATATGCCATAGACTTGATGGAGTAGGTTTTTGAATCCTTTTTTTGTGGTTTGACACGTATAACCTACTTTACAATATCAATTCTTACTACATACATATAAAACGTAACTAAATTCTAAAATAAAATAAACTAAAAAAAAAAAATGAAATTGCAGATACACACATCCCGTTACGTGAAGACCCTTGGAAAATTTGAAAACTGCAATGCTTGCTTGCTCGCAAGAGAACACGCCGGCGTATACGGAATTTTTCTCCTACGGAATTCCTTAACGTCGCGCGGCGTCATTATCTCCTCTCTATGGCGACTTGCAAGAGAGAAAGAGAGAGAGAAAGATTCTACTTGCGAGTTTGCGATTCATTCATTCGCTATACGGCTTCCTCCTTTCTCAAGCGAGCGAGAGAGAAAGAGAGAGAGAGAGAAACGAGAACGAAATCGGTGCAAAAACCGATCGGATCGGCTTTTGCGATAAATCGCGAGAGAGCGAGCGAGAGAGTGTCCCTGACTTTGACGCGCATGCCCTTTTTCGAGAGAGAGCTGCTGCTGCTGCAGTTGCAGTTGCCAGGCTATGCGGAAACGCGATTGAAACACGCGAGGAATCGTGTGTTTGCCCCCTCCTCTTTCGCGGCAGTTAGGTATTGATTCGCCAATTTTCGAAAAACGAACAACGCGTTTTTTTTTTGTATTTGTGTGTCTCGGTTTGTATCTTTGATTGTACTTAGCCCTCGGGGTGATAATTTTGGAGATAAAAGAAAAATATTTTCTTTCTTTCGATTTACACACACGTTGGTATGGAAATTCACGAGTGAAAGTTTTTTTTTAAATATATAGTGTACTTCGATTTCTACTTTGCATCGCAGGGAGAGAGAGAATCGTTCCAATTAGACAAACTGCAAAAGCCATAAATAAACTCTCGGCAATCTAGAGTGAGGGAGAGAGAATGAATTAAAGCCACCCTTCAGTTCTATCAAAATCAACGATTTATTTCTCTCTCCGTGTATACTCATACCTTCTTCCCAAAAAAAAAAGAGAAAAAAGAATTTTTCCTCCAACGCTTTTACACACACACACACACACACACACACACACACACACACACACACACACACACACACACACACACACACACACA
>JAWWMK010000020.1:1499247-1532026 GCA_035047105.1 Galeopsomyia nigrocyanea | reverse complement strand
TATATATGCGAGTGAGAGCTCGTAATTATATTCGCGCGCGAAGTCAAGGATATTTCTAGGAGCGCATATAGCAACTCTGACAGGCATAAATTTTCAAACGGATTTTTCGCAC
Source organism: Galeopsomyia nigrocyanea (assembly GCA_035047105.1). Classification (NCBI taxonomy): domain Eukaryota; kingdom Metazoa; phylum Arthropoda; class Insecta; order Hymenoptera; family Eulophidae; genus Galeopsomyia; species Galeopsomyia nigrocyanea. The sequence goes on along the minus strand of JAWWMK010000020.1, from coordinate 1,531,914 downwards.
CGCGCGTCGGAGAGCTGGGGGGTTTTTGCGGTTGTAAGTCACTCTACGTGCGCATTTCAAAACGATGAGCGTCTGCTTCTACGGCGCCACTAATCTTTACACCCTTGCGGGGACGAAGATTGTTTTGAATTTGTTGTTGTTGTTGATTTGAATTTTATTTTTCATTGAGTAAATGATTGTGAATTGTTTCTTTTTTTTTTGTTTCAGGTGAGTATCCAGAAATGACGAATTCACGTCCGAGCAGTGAGTAATTTTTAAACTCGCAAAATTTCATACGGATGCACGTACGAAAAATAAAAAAATTTTTCTCGCGATAATTCATTCGTTCTTAAATCCCGAATGAAAGTAAAAATAATTCAATTTTCTCGCTTCTGCTCGTACATACGCGCACGTGTATATTATAAAAGACGATGTTTACGACCGAAACTAAAAAAAAAAACAACAAAGAAAAGTGCTTTAAAATTTATAGCGAAAAATTTTTCGAAGCGAAACCGCGCCTACCGTTCTATAACTTTCCGAGCCCTGCGCTGCTACACACGCCCAAAAATAAGCCAAACCAAAAAAAAAGTAGGTATATACGCCAAAGTTATTCGGTAACCAAGTTAGTTATTAGGGTACTTAAAACTGCTTACTACTTACGTGCGCACGCAATGATTTCGATAATTTATCGCCTTAAAAAGTAAATAAGATTCTCTCTCGCGAAGAGCTAAAAAAAAAGATGTATAATATATAATGAACGCGCGCGAGCGCGTAAGACTTTACTACGGGCGTAACTTATATTTTTACCATATATACGATATACGCGATGCTGCTGCACTCTTCGCGTTTTCAAAATGAATGGCTTGAACGTATGAAACTAATATACTCGAGAATTTTGATGGTGTTATAAAAAATGTATATATCGTGTAATTTATTTGCGCGTAGTAAGTCTATAGACTTGGGTTTTTTTTTTCTTTTGCGTTTGGAAGTATGATTGCGAGGATTTGTCGGAAGAAATTTTCACACGTGAAAGTTGCTGGAGTGACGCACGTATTTAATTTCGATTTCATTTTTTTTTATATTCGGCAACGGAAATATATTCTCACAATATCGTAGTAAATCTTCTCTTTCTTACAAACGCATTTTCATTTTCAAATATACGTATATGACGAAATCTATAAAAAAAATGCAGATTCTTGAAACCAGAAATGGCAAAAAAAAATTTGAACGCTAAAGCCTCCGGAGTTTTTTCTTCTTTCTTGAGGTATATAGTGCCGAAAAATGCTCGAGAACATTAGAAAGTCCACAGGAACTACCTTTTTTCGGCTTTTTTATATTTTTGTCGATTGAATTTTTTTCGATAAAAATAGACTTATAATTTTCGCTCGAAGCGTTTTTGCATTGATTTCTACAATAAAACCGATAGCACCATCGTAATCAACGTGAAAAAATACATCGAAAACATGTATCGCATAATTGGAAATGATTGTTATAGGGGTCCTCCAAAAAAACAATAAATAAATGGCTTTTTTACGCCGATCGGTCGAAATAACAGCGCAACGTGCATTTTCGACAATTTTATTTATTTGAAGTACAAGGCCCATCAAGCATCAATTTCAATATTGCGATACATGTTTTCGATGTACATATTTTTTCACGTAGAATACTATGGTGCTATCAGTTTTACGATAGAAATTGCCTAGAAAGCGCTGGTGGCGCCTTTTATAGTAAGTCCTATGAAATGAAAACGTCTTTTACAGTGATTTTTCTCTTCAAGCACTTTCAAGGCAATTGCTACCGTAAAACTGATAGCACCATCGTATTCTACGTGAAAAAATACATCGGTAATATGTATCGCAATATTGAAATTGATGCTTGATGGGCCTTGTACTTTAAATAAATAAAATTGTCGAATATGCACGTTGCGCTGTTATTTCGACCGATCGCCGTATGAAAGCCATTTATTTATTGTTTTTTTGGAGGACCCCTAACAATCATTTCCAATAATGCGATACATGTTTTCGATGTATTTTTTCACGTAGATTACGATGGTGCTATCGGTTTTATTGTAAAAATCAATGCAAAAACGCTAAAAATTATAAGTCTATTTTTATCGAAAAAAATTCAATCGTCAAAAATATAGAAAAGCCGGAAAAAAGTAGTTCCTGTGGACTTTTCTAATGTTCACGAGCATTTTCCGACACTATATACCTCAAGGAAGAAGAAGAAAAAACTCCGGAAGCTCTAGCGTTACAATTTTTTTTTTGCCATTTCTGGCTTCAAAAATCTGCATTTTTTTTATAGATTTCGTCATATACGTACATGTGTACAGTTATCTCTTTCACTAATTGAAATGAAAAGAAATCGAGCTGCCGAAAAAAAAAATCGAATCCGTTTTGCGTAACAGAGCAGCCAATGCTGCTACCGGCGAAAACAAAAAATCTAATTTCACGGTTAACCGAATATCTGGCATCTGTTGACAAAAGCGATATCAGCATGAAATTACGAGGAAAAGTTTTAAAGCAGCAGCAAGCACATATGGCACTTTCGTGACTCTACTTTTTTTTTACTCGACGTAAATCGCTTTTAAACATTCGAAGCGTCCGATAACTTTCAGTATAATATTCGCGAGGTATGCAAGTTCGTCGCTTCGATTTCGCGAGGAAATGAGTTTCTTTGGTATCTAGCTGATGGTTGATTTATCGCTGGGATTGCAAATTTTGTGCAGTGTCTTCTAATATTGATTGTATAACTGCAGCTTAATGAACTAGCAAAAGTAGGCGATTCGGTCAAAGTAAGTAAACAAAGAAATACCAACGGTGTTTTTCATTCGCAAGCGGAATTTCTTCATACTTCGATTTCGTGTATCTTAATTACAAAACCTTCAATAAATGTTTTTTTTCTTTCTTTTCTGGAAAATAGTCTCGCTCGCAGCGTTAGCCAATAAATTTGTCAAAAGTCTCGCTATCTCAAATACACACATATTCTTCGTGTGTCGGTATAAAGATAAACTTTCCAAGCTCGAGGAATTTACAATGTTATCTGAATTGTTGAAACATCAGTTTCACGCTTAATGTATTCGTGCACTCTTTTTTTTTCGAAAAAAAGAATAATGACAGTAATGCGTGTACTTTAACATTAATTAAACAACAAAGTATTATAATAATAATAAAATTCTATCGATTCACTCTATAAAAAAATGCGGCTATAGTACACGTTGTAATTAACATTGGCAAAGTACATGCACTATAAAACTAACATTTCTCTCCGCCGCAAATATTATATACTCTAGATTCGATCATTAAACAACGAAAGAAAGAAAAGAGAAAAAGTAGAGAGAAAAAAATTCCAAACGAGCACTATCAGTTTAAATACCAAGAAAATGTGGAAATAATAATCCGCAATGAAACTGGCAGTAAAATGCTAATATACCTCGGAGCCGCGCGCGCGTACCGGCGATTATCGGCAATTGGGAGGCGAGATGCGCGCTGAGATATGATGTACGAGAGAGAGAGAGAGAGAACCATGCGCGATGGCTCACTCGCGATTAGGAGCCGTGATTTTCATAAATTATCATATATGCTCGCTGCTGCTGCTGCTTTTTCTTTCCGCGGCCAATTTTCCTTCTTCTTGTCCCGTTGTGTATATCGAAAGAGAGAACAATATTGCTGGAGGAAATTGCACGTTTGATAATATTAATTTGTTTATTTTTTTTTTTTTTTAATTTACTGCTAACGCACGAAAAATGCCGTTATTGAATATTTAATTTCAATTTAGATTCGTAATCAGAATCCAAGTATCGAAATTTTGTAATACTACTGGTATTACGTGTCAGTTAATGTATACATGTTGTAATAAAAGATATAACTGTGAAACATATTCATTTATTATGTTGCGTGATTTTAATTTCAACTATCATCCCTAGAACATTAGATATATAATATATATATTTTTAAAAACACTTGACGACATCTTGACGTAAAAATCAACACTCATTAAAACTTTCGCAAAACTCATAACTTCACATACTTTTTTTTTCCTATCAATCACGCATCGTTAAAATAGTTCCACCAATCAAACTCACCGCCCATTTAGATTAGTCGTCTCTCTCTCTCTCTCTCTCTCTCTCTCTCTCTCTCTCTCTCTCTCGGCGCGCGAAAGCTCTTTCAAGTCGCTAAAATATAATCGGTAATTTATCGAAAAACGATAGAAGCCGCGCGCTCGTTTCGCGATCCTCGAGCTCTCGCGCCCACTAAAGTCGATACGCCAATCAAAGTTACCGTTTTTCGCGTGCACTCGCTTGCTCGCCGAGCAAACAATTAGCGAACAATCGCTCTCGAGAAAGGATTTTATCGGAGTTTACCAAAACAACACGAAACAAAAAAAAAAAAGAAGTAAGAAAATCCAAAGGCACAGGAGGGAGATAAGTGCGCTCCTTTTGTATCTCGCAAAGGGGATTATACCGTTGCCCGTTCCTTGATTTTTCGCCTCGTTTTGCCTGTAAAACAGCTCGTAGGGATATATATACAAAAGAGTGCTACGAGCAAAAAATATGTGTATCGGGAAGGGAGTAATGAATTGGGGGAAGCTTTTGGTCACGAGTTCGATTTTTATAAGGCTGAAAAAAAACTGGGAATTTCAGTTTGAACATACAATGCTGCTATAAATTGAAAAATAATCCATCAACATATCCATTCTCACTCACTCAAAAAAAAAAATTTCTTCTCCAAAGAAACCTCAGCTTCCACATACATCTCCCGCAAAATCCAAACACGTTTAAACTCGGCATCATCCACCCACCCACACACGAAAAATTTCGTGCCCACGCTGGTTGCTGTGTGTCGTCCTCCCTCATCTTTCTTTTGCACAACCAAAAACACGTCCTCTCGGGTCTTTTAGCGCGTGTAAACGCTGCTGCTGCTGCTGCTACGACGGTGGTTTTAACGAGCGCTGCACGATACTTTAACTCGCTTTATACTCTTAACGTCGTGAGGTGAAAAAGGTCGGCGCTTGTGTTTCTGTGTATATACACCACCAGGAAGTCGCGTACTTCTTTTTTTTTTTTTTTTTTGCCCTTACCGCCCCAAAGGGATTATCGCTTCCTCCTCGCTGATTAGGAGAGAGGATTTTTTTTTTTCAAGAGAGAGGGAGAGATAGGAGGAAGTAGACATGCTGACGGATGAGATTGTTGCGTTTTGAAGATCAAACTGCCGGATGTTGGATTATCGTTGTTGATCGGTAAAAAAAATGTTGATGGGCTTCTGTTGCGTGCTGCAGCAGCGAGTTTCGTGCAATATATATCCGTCTCGGAATGGTAAATTAAAGAATCACTATTTTCTGCATTTATTTTATCAACGAAAAGCTAGAAATCTTTAGGTGTTACGTTAATTTAAACACAGTAAATTAACTTTTTCGCTTACCGATCATTCGTCAAACTATCTCATCTAGCGGCACAGCGGTGCACTAAATAAATATACTCACGGTATGTTCTCATACACTTTTTATGCATTTTACAATTATTACTTTACGCAATTAATCCCCTATCCGTCGAGCAAAAAAAAAAAAAAAAATTAAAGTCCATTAGAAAAACTACATCCAATTACGTCGAACGCCCGAGTAAAATAATGATCGAAAAATATTCCTTCTCTTCAAATTGATTGTCAGAGCGCTCGCACGAGTCTACAATATATATATAACCAGGAAAAACATTCCAACTCTCGCTCGCTCGCGAGAAGCTCTTCTCTATTATTTTTTTACGAGCTGCGCACAGAGAGCAAAACCCATCGTGGTAAGGAGGAAAAATTTGCCTAACCTACGTTATTAAGTGAAATACGAGTTTTTAACGCGGTGCACCTATAAAAGAATTGCATCACATCTTTGCAAGAGAAAAAAAAAAACAGACCAATCAATACCAATCAACGAAAATTCGAAGCGCGCGAATCGTAAAATTTTCATTCGATTTTACGACGATCGATTATTAAATCCTGAAAAAACGATAAAAAAAAACTATCTTGTACTGGTGTATTTTTAGTATACGTCGTGTTTTTTTCTTCTTCTTCTCTTTTAATTTCTCGCCGCGGGCGCGTTTTTTTTAAGCCTCGGGAAAGGCTATAAGCTGCAGATGAAGCGAGTAATTGTACTCAAGGCGTTTCCGGCTGCCTGCATCTTGCTCTCTCTCTCTCTCTTCTCGCCGACGACTTATTCCCGGAAATTTTCGTCATGCGCTGGGAATGCAAGCTCGAGTGAATTTTCATTGGTGACGATTTGTTTTTGCTTCTATCTTGGTTTTTGCGCTTGGTTTTTGTCCAAATTCGTAATTTAGTGTTAAATTGGTATTTTTGAACGAGTCTAGAATTATTTTTTCCAAATTTTAACAAATTTATATTCAGTTTCATGAATTGACAGATATTAAATTCAACAATCAACAAATTAATAAACGATACAGACCCATTTCTCTTTTTCGCTTTGATCGTGCGCCCTTTATATAAATTAAAGAAAGTACATTTTCATTGTACACCCAATTAACGATACGTCAATACACGTCTAAATGATAAAAGCAACTCTCTCGACTCTTATGCTACATATATGTAGGTATGTACGTGTGTCAATTACGAAACGCCATTCCAATATAAAACTTCGCCATTAGTAATTTCACATTTCGCATTAATCACTTAGACGAGGGAGTATTTATTTTCCTTACCAACATTATTCATGAAATTCCATTCGCATTATTACGTCTAAATCTTCTCTCTGTTTCGAAAAAAAAAATTATCGTCGATTTTAATAATCTCCCGCTGAACTTTGCGCGCAAAAGAAATTATGAAGACATCGCGAAATATCATCCGAAACTTCGTGTTCCGTCGCTTTCACAAAAAATAAGAAGAAGAAGATGAAAAAAACGGACGCTCGTAAAAATAAATTCGTCGTGTGCGAAACAATAAACAAACTCGCCCTCGAGGCAATTAAAACACGAAGACGACGACGTCATTGTGAATAAATCGGCGTTGTGGTTGTCCTCAAGGAATTCTTCGTCATCGTAAAACAACAAAAAAAAAAAGGAAACATTTTTATTTCACTTATTATTTTTTATTTTAACGGTTCGACCGCTCGAGAGAGCGAAATTTATTCGTATGATATCGATGAATCATACGTCGCTTTTGCCGCCGCGCTCTCTGTGTGTGTGTGTGTAATTATATATACGCGCCATTAGCGGGATTGACCGTTAATTTCGTTAATGCACGGATAAAATAGGTGTGTGTGTGTGTGCTTCGTATACGAGATATAAATGTTGAGTGCGAAGAAGGTTGTTGCTCCTTTTTTTTTTCTTTCATTCGCTTGGTTTTCGCGTGAATTATGTGTGGTAATTACGGATGTGTATGTACGTACGTACCCGTATATTGATTATTCTGGTAATGTCTGAATGCTCAGAGTAATTTGTTTTAGAAAGTACGATTTTTTTTATTGAAAAAAACCTTTTAACGAAATGAGTGTACATATAGCGGTATTATTTGAAGATGTCAAAACGCATTTTTGTATTTTTAGCGAATATTCTTTTGAGCTTCTGTTGAATCTCCGAATTTTTCTTCGGCAAAAGCCACTTACACAAGCAACCATTTCGTTTAGTCAAAGAAGCCCTTTTTTGACAAAAAAAAAGCAAACACCGAACTGATTGAGTGCAGGCAAAAAGTGATTCTCTCTCCTTTTCGCGAAAGAAGCCCAAATATTTTTTCAAGCGCGCGCATTCATTCTCTTATATACTTCTTCTTCTTCTTCTTCTTCTTCTTCTTCTGATGCCGAGAGCAAAAGAAAACGTTTTTTAACGGATCATACTGCATTAAGCGATTTACGGGAGTTGCCTCGATTATCCGCAGATGAATAAGTACTCATTTGGCTTTGATTTAGTGGTTTGCTTCTTCTTCTGATCTCTTTCCTTTTTTTTCCCTCTCTCTCTTCGAGGATTGAGATCTCCGGTCGATTTTTCTTTTGCTCCCGCGATTGCCTTCGATCGGATGACGTGATACCGACTCGTAACTAAAACTGGTCGAGGAAGAGAGAGAGAGAGAGAGAGAGAAAAAAGTAGCGTCGTTTTAATTGTCCGCAGCTGTATATATGCTGATTGTATTATATGCTCCCGCTACTTATCGGACTGAATTGAGTTTTTCGTTTGGTACTTTACCTATACTTGTCTGTGAAATATGAAATTTTTCTTATTTTATTTTTCAAGGTATAAGTTTGATATGCTTTCGGAAATAATTTGTCTACATTGACTTATTATATCAAGAACGATATGTTTGAAAATTTATGTCATTGTGCAATGTTTTTTTAGTCTTGGTAAAGAAAGTCAATTATAACTCTGAAATAAATGAGTATGTTTTGCTTGAAAGAATTCATAGCGAAGGAAAATTATTTCATGATACTTATATTCTCAACGTTAATTATACTTTTAAATTCTCAAAAATCAAAATCAAATTAACAATACTACAATCCCCTTATAACAAAGACATTTCACCTTTTTTTTCTCAAACCCTTCTCAATTCATCAATACTCCCAGTCGATTGACATTTCCACCGAACAGCAACTAAATAAAAAATTTCCCAGCAATCAATCGCCGGAAACCAACATCACTTTTTTCCCCCTTCTCTCCCCCGTCAAAACCACAATAGCTTTAAGATGTCGATGTATCCTTGCAAATTCAATCGATACCGCGTCGAAGACCAAAAAAACAATCAACGTTTCGCAAAAAGTCGGGCTTCGCAATTATTACGACTCGTCGTCGTCAGACCGGATGTATATAGTACGTTGGTTATAAGACATAGTATAGCCGGATGTTCTCCCGCGCGGATCTTTGTGCGCCGCGAAGCCCCCGGATGTAAAATAGTTTCGGTATAACACGTGTTCCCTCGTATAAATAGAAGCCCCTCGCGTGCAGCATTCGTGACGCATCCGAAAAAAAAAAACAATAATCCTTTCTCGCAAACGGAACGCAGACGTATGAATTTCACGCGAAACAAAATAATCCCATATAAATTAAAAAAAAAAAAATTTTTTTTTGTTCACAGCCGGCGTAAATGTTAGAATGGACAGTCACATCGGAGGAGGCGGTCAGCGCCTACCCCCGGACGGGGATGAATTTCCCTTGGCATACCAGGAGTATACAACAACGTTAAACAACACAACAATCGGTACGGACAGTCTCGACGGTACGACAATCAAATCCATGTACACCGAGCAAAGAATGATCGAGGTAGTCGGCAATAATTATTACGAGTCCACCTCGACATCGTCGTCGGATTCACCACCACCACCACCTTTGCCATCGAGTAATCCACCGGTTCGCAAATTCTCGGCGAACGGTGATCTTTGGCGACAGGACAACAAGAGCGAGAAGAGTGTGAAAGACAAAATCGCGATGTTCTCGTCGTCGTCGTCGTCGTCGTCGACGACAACCATCGAAGCGCCATTATTCCCGAATAGAAGTCGATTGTCCAAGCACAAATCGTCGGACGACGTGTTCGCCGAGGAAAAATCGACGCCCGAGAGAGCTCAGAGTTCGTTCGATTTGAGCAAAGCACCAAGTTTGCCACAAACCTCGCCACCACCGACCAGTTGTTTCAATGGTTACAAACCGACTTATCCGACACCTTACATACCGAGCAAATCGCCGACGAGCAACGGACTCACCAGAGCCACAAGTTTCTCCGGATCTTACGTGAATTTGCCAACGACGACGACGACGACGACGACGAATGAAATATTGTCGACGACGATGAGTAACAGCAGTAATAGTAGTAGTCCGACGACTGTCGCGAGGACGAACTCGCTCGCCTCGACTTTTAGAAGACCCAGCGACGAGGCGAGGAAGAGTAGTTTGAATCAGCTGATCGAACAGAGGCGCAAAGGCATCTCGAGACTGAGGGGTTTGGTCATTCCGGAGAAGGATGCTATGCCCGTGGATCGACCTATCACCGATTTGCCGGAGATCAAGTCGAGGGATTCGATTTTGGTTAACCAGGTAAATTCCTCGACAATGATTTATTATATATCTCACTGAAAATGAAGAAAAAAAAAAATTAATTTTTAATCATTGTATTACAGGTATCTCGAGCGAACATTCATGACAAATGGGGTTCTCAAAGTTCGATAGCCAGCAACGCAAGCACAGTAAGCTCATCTCTTCGCCCCAACAACAACAACAACAACACCTTCAAAATGCCAGCACCTAAAATCCTCTCGAATTATTCACCCGCCTTCAAACGTAAAAGTCTGTCGGTCTACTCAGCCACAACCACAACAGTCCTCCCAACCAACAACAAACCTCAACAACAGCAACAACTCGGCAGTCCAGACGCCCCCAAGAGTCTCGAGAGTATCTGCAGTCCAACTCGTAGCGATTACAGTTTCGATTTCGTCTCATCCAGCACCTCACCCGACAACGGCAATCCACCGACGAACAACAAACCCAAAGGTCGCAACGAGTACGCCGATTCCGATAACGATTCCGCCGTCAGTTCCTCCCAGAGTAGCATATCTCGTGGTTTTTCACCCGAACCCGCCTCCTATCAATTGATCGTACCCGAGAAGATGAGCGTTTACACCGCTCGAACGCAATTTTTGACCGAGAGAAGTTTCTCAACACCCGAGAAACCCATGAAACAACCGCAATTGAAGAGATCGGAATCGACGTCGGAATCGTTGAGAATATTGAAGCCACAGAGCGTCGAAGCTATCAATCGGAAAAACATACTTGCCAGTGCTCGTTGTCGAAGCGGCAGAGACTTGAATCTCGGCTCGCCGCTGATTCAGAGAAAATTTTCCGACGAGGAGGAGGACAAGCCGGAATTCGTTAGGATGACGAATGGCAATAGCGAAACTACTAAACCGGAAATTAAAATTGCTTATATCGAGATCACCGAGAATGTCGTGGCGAGTGAAGAGAAGAAGGAAGATGAGGCACCGAGACTGCCACCCAAAAGGAATGTCGTACCGAGTGCTAGGAACCAAATGCCTATTCGTAAGTACATATAAAAGAAAAATGTTCGTAACGAAAGTGAACCAGTGATTTTAACGATAAACTTTTATTTTTTTTTAATAGCAACGGCAAGATCGACGAAATCCGAATTTATGGAGCCGTCGAACGACATGAAAAGTTGGATGCGCGCTGAGATGCGAACTTTGACAGCCGCGAACGGTGCGAATTCTTATGAGAATCATAAGAAGAGCGATTTGGAGACAAACGGTCGTGCGAGCGAGCCAAGTTCGCCGACGAATTCGAGGAACGGCGACGTGGAGATCGACGCGATCAAGCCGAAACCGAGAATCGACAAGAAGATCGTCGTCGTCGAGGACGAGCAGGAGGATCTTCTTACAGTATTAACGACTAAGAGCCGGTCACGGTATGTTTTTTTTTTTATTATTATTTGTCGTAGATGAAATTTTTGTCGATGAGTGATTGTTATGCAAAAAAAAAAAAAATTTGAATTTTAGATCTGGCATCCACGTCGAAGAGACGAGCTACGGCAAGTTGAAGAGTCAGATGAGTCTGGAAGATATCCTCGCTGTGAAACCCTCCAACCCGAGTGAGTCACCGTCGAAACTGCCAAGAAGTCAAAGTGTCATCGAGAAAAATGGCACTAGTCCATTCGCATCGCCACCAAATCGACCAACAACTCTGTCGACATCGGCGGTTAGACGCTCGAACTCGACGGATTTGTGGGCCGAGTCGGCGAAAATCGAAACGAACGACATGGCCAAATCGAAGATTCCCATGCCAAGGAATTTGAATCGACGCAGTTCAAGTGTCACCGACATGAAGAAGGTTTTCGAGAAGAACAGCGACGTTAGTCCTCCGAGTGGCACAACGTCACCTGGCAGCAGTCAGTCGGTTAGTATATTTATATACAAATTCCTTTCGCACGCAAAGACATCCTATATAATATCTCCGCGACATCGTGGCCCTTCCAATTAAGATTCGTATCGCTCAATAAAAAAAAAATAAAAAAATTCCACGAAAAAAAAAACCTATACAGGCGTCGTCGGCAGTAGGCTCGCAACACAATCGTTTCCCAAGCCTAGACAGCAGCGTGGATCATCAAGGTAATGGTGGTGGATTCAGCGGCGAACAATTCGGAAGTATCAGTTCGCTGGCCAGCAGCACCAGTCTTATATCGCAGCAGGAGCTTGCTCAACTGGTCGACGAAGCCAATCTCGAGGAACCCCGAGGTCAGTGAAAGGATATGTATATATATATACGTTTGATGATTCATTTCTTTTTCGCGAGAATTTTTTTTTTTTTTTTAGGGGGGATCTCTTTTTTTCACTCTCGTGATAATTAATTCAGCGCGTGCGCGCGTTATTTACGAGCGATTTTGTTGTTTTTCGCCTGAATAGATGTTTCTTAGAGTACACGCGAGATTTCGGTACACACGGTCACAAGTGTTATATATGTATATTTTTATATTGATTTACGGGGAGCGAGCATTCTTTTGTATGATTTTTTTTTCACTTTATATAAGTAGCGTATCGCGCAGGTCGAGTTGTAAATCACATTAACATCGGTGTGTGTTATTTTTTTTTTCTTCAAGTGTCTTACGTTTTACAACTCTCAGCTGAATTTCTATTATACGCATCTAAAAGAAAAAAAAAATATTTATCTGAATCTTCTCACGCAGGTGGTCACGACGTAGTGGTAGTACTACTGCACAAGGACAATCCAACCGGTAGCGTTGGTATAATTCTGGCAGGTGGTGCGGATTGCGAGACGAAAGAGATCACGGTTCATCGTGTGTTATCCCATTCGGTAGCCGACAAGGAAGGTAGCGTGCAACGAGGTGATCGTATATTGAGTATCAATGGTCGTAGTATGCGCGGACTGACTCATCGCGAAAGCCTTGCTGTGCTGAAGCAACCGAGGCCTGAAGTTGTCCTCGTGGTGTCGAGGGCTAAAATTGAAGATAGTAAAATGAAGGGGAGGACTGAAAGTGTGGAGACTATTGTCGAGGGTAAGTCTTTTTTTTTACTGTTTTTCAGACGAGTTACTTTTTTTCGGAGAGGTATAAAAAGAAGCTTATTATTACAGGTTACGAAGCGACGACGACGACGGATAGTAGCAGCAGTAGCACAGCGTGGGGTCCATCGATCGCTGTGGCGGTCTACAAGGATGGCGCCGGTCTTGGCTTTAGCCTCGAGGGTGGCCGTGACAGTCCACTGGGCGATCGACCTCTCTTAATTAAGAAGATATTCACTGGTGAGCTTTTCCCGACGATACGTCGTGATGCGAACTTTTTTTCTGTGGGGGGATTGAGAGGATGATGATATTTTTTTTATTATTGGAGTTGATGATGAAGTATTTTCGGGTAGTAATGTGATTAATACGTTCGTATTTGTATTGGTTTGATTTTAAAGGAAAAAATTTTATAAAATTTTTCTCGTAGAGTCCAAACGTTCTAGTTTTGATAAAGACTGTCAATATATTAACAAAATAAATAAAACCGTCAGGTCAAATACACCCTTCCTATTTCGAAGACGGTGATAACGAAAAAACTTACAAGTAGTAATAGTCAATTTTGGTCAGACGCGAATTTACACACAGGAAAAAAGAAAATTATTTTTCAACGAACGTTTTGTTGTTTCATTTGCAGGAGGTGCTGCCGAAAAGACAGGTGCTTTGCGCGCAGGTGACCAACTGCTCGAGGTGAACAAACGTGACGTGAGCCGTTTGTCGAGGATCGAGGCTTGGTCACTAATGAAGAAATTGCCCGACGGCGAAGTGAATCTCCTAGTCAGGCATCCCGCTACCAAGTCGTCGTGAACGAAAAAAAAAATATATATATACATGCATAAATACCAACTCAACCCTCGACAATTCTCCTTCTTTCTCTCTTTGTATACGTTGATACACTAACATTTACGAAGTAGTAGTCAAGAGATGATTCGCCCTCCCTCCAAGTGTGCCTTTCTTTTTTTTTTTACTTTTCGTTTAATTTTACTATTATATATACGTATTTACTATATGTATCCTCTTTCTTCGCCATAGTAAGTGTTAAAAAAAACATGAATATATACACAAAAAAGTGCTGGTAGTGCAATATTTAAGACGACGATGGCGCGCTTCGTCGAGGAACAATACAATAATTGACACAGATGATCACATCGACGTCAACGAAATAATAAGATACTTGTACCCTCGCAGATTTATAAAGACGATTGCTGCATTGCTTTGTCGCGTAAAGAAAAGCTTCTTGTATAGAGTATACGATGAAAGACACATGGAAAAACTCCGAATACCTGAATTCGATTTTAACAGTAGCTTGAATTTTTTTTCTCTCTTCTTTTTCTTTGTAAGATATTCGAGAGAACGCTATGTATAAACTTATTTTGAAGCGAGTTATTTATGTATCATATACATATTATTACATAGTTTTTCCATGTATTTTTTTCTAAAGAGAAGAGAAATGTCTCTACTTCTCTTTTCTTTTTCAAGTAATTTTATTTATAGAGATGCACGAGGTCGACACTGTTAATCTATGTGGAAAAAAAAAATTCGGTTTTTGGGATCAAATAACTTTGATATAATGAGCGTGCTGATAAATGCGAACTTGGAAAGTCAAATTTTTATATATATTTATTTTACGGAAATGAAGACTCGAATCGAAATTTTTGAAAAATTTACATGTCAGTGCCTAAAAATGAGTGCATTGGTAAGAGTTAATAGTTAAGCTCGCATTTAAATTCTGTACATTAGCGAGGAGTTATAATTTTTTACTTATCTTACTCCAGTTTAATACGTGCCTCTGGATACAAAAAAGACAAAAACAAATGCTATTTGCACCACAAACAGTAGTTCACGCAAAGTGCTGTAAAACGAGCAAAGCCTTATTGTACATAATAGACTACATAATACAACGACATGTACGATATAAAGAGAATGAGTGTAAATGTATGGGTGTGCCGTGTAAACAATGTACCTTGGTGTTTGTAAAGGCAACAAAAAGAAAAATTGAAGAAAAAAAAATGATTAAAAAGGACACTGAGACATAGTTAATATAAAGATGTTGATAGTATTAAAAATTATATTATTATTGGATTATTTAAATTTAAACTGTTTAATTTTTTTTTAATCCGCTTTGTTTTGTTGAAAATCGTGCTGTGATAAGCGTGTATGAGTGACAAATTTATTTGGCGCGAGGTCAAAGACAGTTGCACTGTTCAACCTCTGAAAATAACCAGTTAGTTGATTCATTCTATGAGCTAACAATAGTGTTTAAGCTAAGATTCATTTTATATATACTATTATTATTCGGCTCAGTGACAAGCTGTTATCTATGCTTTCCTCTAAACTAATTGTTTTCTACGTGTTGTTGATTTGTAAAACAAGATACTTTTTAATGTAGCCTCTGGTAACAATAAATAATAATGTATTCAAATCTATTTTGGACAATATTAAAGGATACCCTTCTCATTAAGTAAAATATGACGTGTGTAAAAATAAATCATATTAATTTTTAACATCATTAACGTATTTCGTTTTTTCAATATCGTTGTCTTTTGTATTGATAATAGTGCTAAGTAACTTACAATTTTTTTTTATTGAACAGCAGTTCTATATTTACAAAACTTAATATGCACTTTGAAGCGATTCAAATGTGAATTATCTATTAATACCAGTATGTTGGTCTTTGAATCCTTTCTTCTTTGATTCCCATATGCTCCATGACATCCATTTCAAAAGTCTTCAAGCTTGGCTGCATGAAAAAATATATAATGAATATGATATTGTTATTTAAAACGAATAACGTGAAATAATTTTGATAAAAATTTCAATAAATTGGGAACTGACCTTAAAGGTTACTTTTTCAATATCAGACTTTTTAGTATCTTTCTCTCCTTCAGCATATGTTTCAGGTGACTTATAATCAGCCGTTTCGTAATGCGAAGGAGGTACAGGAATAAGTCTGCCTGTCCTCATTGATACACGAACTCTTTCACCATCTTCTGTAAATCGCCATTCAATATCTGTTGGTAGTCTGGAAAAAAATTATTAATGAAGTAATAGAATCAAATAAATTGAAAAATAATTGATGTAATTGTAATAATTATAATGGCTATCTAAATTATTTTGCTTAATCAATTTTCAACAGCAAATTTCAAGATTCATTCAATGTGTATACTTACAAATCTGTGGGATCTACATGTTTGATATCTTCTGTAACTAGTAGTGGCATCTCCTGAAGAAGAGGTACACCTGGAAAATCTTTTGTTTTTCCCACAAATTTCAGCACAGTATTCAATCCTTCAACAATGACCCAGTTCCTTTCTTGATAAATGCCTTTGATATATCCTTGCTTTCCTTTATCAGGGCCCACTAAAATTTCAACCTGCAATCAATTTTTGAAAATCTTTAAATCCAAATATATTAATCAATATGTATGACATTAATTAATGTTATTATTTACTCTGTCTCCTCTGAACCATGACCATTCTAGAAGTGGTTCTACATGATGAAATGGCATAGCATCAGCTCGATTTTCTGCTCGGAATTCATTAGTCCATGGACGAGTTAGGTTGAAAGCAAACTTTTTCTTTTGTTGTGTTATTGGCAATTGTTTGGGCCAGCCAGCTGTTTTCCAAAAAATCTGTAAATAAATCATAAAATTGGATAAACTTTGAGTAAAGTTAATCAATCATTCATAAATCTAAAACTTCAAATGAAATTTAGTTACTTAATTAATAAATTTTGAAAAGCAGCAAATTAAATTAATTACTGTACTTATAAATGACATCTCAAATGTGCGATATAAATTATAAATACAAGAATGAAAATAAAAACTTACCCTCTCCATTTTTCGTTTGATAAACCTGTCTGGCAGATTACCATACCTCTTGGAATGTTCACCAACGAGCGACAAAACATTGAACCCTCTCGGCATCTTTATACGTTTTCTTTCAATTCAATTCAAAAATTAAATAATAACTATATATTTGAAGTATAGCGATCGCTAATCAAGATATATTTAAATAATAACTTTATAAGCAAATTATCATCATAACCTAAATCCCAAAAATTTTATTCCCACGACGAGCAGAAACTTTTCACGATAGTAATGAAGCGGCATCTATACGAGCCGCTCCAATTTTGATGAACTAGAGATCATGTGATTGCCTCGCGATGTTGCCAAAATTTTCAAAAACCTCGTAATTACTCCAATCAACATTACATCGTACATTCGTGAACAAAGTAATTCGCAAAATGAAAATTATTCAAAACAATTTAGAAAAATTTGCTGGCCGGAAATTAATCATAAAGAAACCATTCTAATCACGTTTTATATAGTCATCGACGAACTCGCGAGTTGGTGTAACGGAAACGCAACAAGTCTCCGTGGCATCGGCAACGTCGAACGAACGCGAGACGCCGACGCGCATCGTTTATCCTTGTCACTCTAATGCTTTCAAATGGCAAACCGAGTGCGACAGAGAAACGCCGTGTAGTCGCCATATTGCTGGACCTCGCCATTGTGCCTTCAGCCGAGGCGTCGTACGTAAGCTGCTTGCGGAGCTGGTTTTGTCGCTCGAGGATGTCGGGGAAAGAGCTGGAGAAACGCCGGGCCGAGGAGTATGAGATGCAATTGTTTGGCTTGCACTCGAGGACTGTTTTTGCCGCCAGTAGGTTCCACAATCAAAGTGTCGATTGTTGCTCGTTTATTCTTTTTTTTTGTTCTCTCCGTGTCGTACAAACACACACCACGTCCCCTTTGTCTCGGGCGCCGAGCGAGTGTGCTCTGGTTTCATGTGGTGGATCTCCGAGTCATGACTAGAGTTCACACTCGTCCAGTGTCTGGGACTTCTCCAGCAGCTCTACACTTTTGTGCATGATTTATTTTTGTGAATTATATTTTGTTTTTTATCTTGCGTTTATTTTCAGCTTTGTTTTCATATGGATGTGCATTTACTTATATTATTTGTAAAATATTATTTTTTTCTTATGTTTTATATGATTTTGAATAAAACCCAAAGTTATTTTTATTTTTGCCTTGTTTTTTCCAAACACCTCATCTCATTGTCCATTGTTATTTGATAATTGTTACTTTTTGTTATTACAAATAATATATTTAAATGGTACATAGCTTTGAAGTATAAATTTTGTTCTAGTCGAGTCTTGCATTGTTTCAATTACAACATTTTTAGATTTGAATCAACATGAATTTACAATGATCAAATTGAAAATAAACTTGTTGACCATGAATAATACTGTTGAAATATCTTGATAACTTATTAGAAAGATAATTTTATTAAAAAGAGAACCAATAAGTAATTATAATTTAAAAACAGATGATTTTTATGTATTCTTTTGTGCATCTGAAAAATATTTGATAGGTTTAATAGCTAGATATACTTTTAAAACAATAGTGCTCATGTACTGATTGCATGTCGTTTTTTACAGTTGAACAGAAGATAAACGAAAATATAGATTTGAGATGCAAGCAAATGTTTACCTCAATTGACAAAAAGTACAATCCTGATGTCTTGGCTAAAGAAGAATTGAGAAAGAACATTAAACTGCTTAGAAAAACCTACAGGGAGAACACAAAGCCGCATTTAAAAACTGTAGAGGTAATCAGGAATATTTTGTAACTTTATGCTCACTTCCATTAAAAATTATTGTTCAAATAACTATTAAAATAAATATTTTCAGAAAATTGTAAACAAATTTATCTGCGTACCAAGCAATGTTTTGTTGGACGAGGATAAATTCCAAGCTACTCGGTATACCGATGAAGAATTCTGCATGTTGGATATTAGATTAAAAAATTTACAACAGTATGCCAAAAGGGTAAGCAAGCATTTAAAATTTTACATTTACCTAATTTTCATAGACTTAAGTCTTAAAAATTATTATCAAAATTAAATCAACTTACCTAGTTTTATAATATTCATCTAAAAGTTTACTTATCTTATTACAGGTAACTGTCTTCAACGCAGCCTTGAAGCAAGAGTCTGAAATAATAGATAAAATCAGAGAATCTGAAGAATTAGCTAAAAAATTATGTGCAATTACAGACAAAGCTCTCTTAGCTAAAAAAATAAACAACAGGTCTTTAAAAGCCATTGAAAAATGTAAAGTTCTGCAAGAATCTTTAGATTCTGTGAAGCCAAAAGTTAAACGAGACATTTACAATCCTAGGATAGATGAAAGAGAGCTGGAACAAATATTCATTGATAAATAATTTCAATTTAATTTCAACTTTTTCAAAATATTTCACAAAATTAGAAAAAACAAATATACTTGTTACTAAATTCTAGTAATTTATTTTATTATAACAGTATTGTAAAAATATAATTATTATAAGTCATGCATCATATTCAGACTAGAGGCTTGTTAAGCTCACTTCATGTAAATATTCATTGTATATAAGCATTTTTTATGAATCAGTGATGTCCTGGTTTATAAAAACTTTTATAATAAAAATTAAAACAATCTAATTTTTGGTAGTCATTATTGTGATCCAATAATTCTTTCCTCTACCAAAAAAAATAGTAATAAATTTTAATCCTCATAATCATTAGGCAATACACATTACGGCATAAATTTTAATAATTTTTTATCGGTTTGAGGAACGATTAAAACTTTGTATAACCTCTTAACATTTGCATAAAATCACGGTGATTATTATTTTCCTATACTCTACTCACGTTGAAAAATAAAATTTCAATTTTATTATAAAATTATAAAATTTTTAGAACATTTTTATATTTACAAACAGAATCAGATGTTTTTAAAACCCCCTTTTTCCCGCTAAAAATCGTTTTGCGACGCTAGCGCCACTGGCAGTTTCGCGCGATCTTCGTTTTTAAACTTCTCGATGTGTTCGGCAAAAGAACGGGGTTTCTTCGAATCGCCGCGAGTGTTGATAGATGGGCAACGCAGTTCGAATTACACGAACTTCGGAACTTCAAAGAAAGAACGAAGATTCTGGGGATGCATAGAAGTTCTAACATTTCAAGAGTGAAGAAGCTCAACGACTTTTCTTTACTTTAGGTTTCGCATTGCACGTCGAGATCACCGAGTGTGCACGTGTTAGCTTGATTTTGATCTTTTGTACTGGACATTTTTGTAACAAGTGACGTTTTATTTTGTTTATTGTGTGGCTACTGAATGTTTTGTCGTTAACACGTGTTTCAATTTGCAAGAATTTTTGATAATTTGTACACAGGTTAGTAACATTGCTCTTTTGTTTCG
This sequence comes from Galeopsomyia nigrocyanea, assembly GCA_035047105.1. Taxonomy (NCBI): domain Eukaryota; kingdom Metazoa; phylum Arthropoda; class Insecta; order Hymenoptera; family Eulophidae; genus Galeopsomyia; species Galeopsomyia nigrocyanea. Next base: position 1,511,699 of record JAWWMK010000020.1, on the reverse strand, counting down.
TTGACTTGGCACGGCATGTTTCAATAATCAAAGCGGTTCGACATCAAACAGTGTTTGTTTGTTTAAGCGAAAGTAGAAATAAAAAGATATAAAAATAAGCTTACGAAAACTAAAAATTGAATTTGTTAGGTAGCGCGATAAAAAATTATTGGTTAATTTACGGAAAGTTTGCTTATTGTTGGTGGATCTTTGAGTTACTGTTGAATGTTAGACAAATTTTACTTGTTTGTTCAGAAAAAAAAATTCTACTATTTACCTCCTTCAAATGCTGAGTACATTTCACCAATGAATTAGGTAAAAATCCAGGATAGTAACTCAAAATGTCTGGGTATCACGATTCACGTCGAGGAAGTGCTGACACACAAGCAAGCAGCACATCAGATGGGTCCAGCTCCACTGTTTCAAGTGATTGTAAAGTAACAGCCCGTCTTCTGGATCTTATGCACAAGACTCATTATGAACTGATGCAAGAAAATGGTCAAAGGCGATTGACAGCACCAGAACTCACAGAAGAACGCAGAGAGCGAATCAAAGGAGCTGAAATTTTTTTGGGTAGACTGCCTCGTGATTGCTACGAAGACGAATTGATGCCAATTTTAGAGCAAGTTGGCCGCTTACTGGAACTCAGACTGATGTTAGACTTCTCTGGGACCACCCGTGGCTATGCTTTTGCCTTATTCGAAGATGCTAAAACTGCACGAAAAGCTTGCACAGTATGGCATTTTCGATAAAGATTTGTTTAATTTATAACAGCTCTTTAACTTTTAAGAGTTATTCACACTTTGGATTTTTTTTCAGCTTCTTGATGGCTATGCAATCAGACCAGGGCACAAAATTGGCGCTGTCAAATCAGTTGATAATTGCAGACTATTTTTTGGTGGTGTACCAAAAAATAAAACTAAAGAAGAATTTCTGGAGGAACTGAGCAAGCTTATGGATGGTATTGTGGACATCTACCTATACCCAAACGCTCAAGATAAGACTCTGAATAGAGGTAATTTATTTTGAAACATACGTTTTATTAATGGAAAATTGCAATAATGCAAAAAAATATAAATTAACAAAATATTAAAATGTTCAATCACATGCATTTTTAAATATTGTGTATTACTTACAGGCTTTATCTTTGTTGAGTTCAAGGACCATAGATCTGCTGCGATGGCTCGTCGCAAGCTCATTCCTGGACGAGTTCTGCTATGGGATCATGAAGTTGCAGTCGACTGGGCTGATCCTGAACCTGGTGAGCCAGTTGATGAGGAAATAATGCAAACTGTAAGTTTTTATTCAATTATATCTGTAAAATTCATAAGTTGAAAACTACGTTTTGTTTAAAATTTATAAAAAATAATCAAATTCTGTAGGTGACAGTTTTATTTGTAAGAAATCTTACAATGGATATCACTCAGCAGAGAATAAGAGAAATTTTCCAAAATACTACCAATATTCCAATCTTGAAACTGAAAAAGATCAATCATTTTGCATTCGTTCATTATGAATCGCGTGAGTTGGCGGAACGTGTAATGCAAATTATGACCCGTAAGTAGTCAATTGTACTAATGTTTACTCGACCCATATTGTTTATCAAATAATAATTTGTGATGACTTTTAACTGAACGTGTGATTTTGAAATTAGGTCCTGATGGTATCGCTAGTCGTGAAAATTGGGAAATCTGCTGGGCCAAACCAATCGGTCCAATCAAACAGGCAGAAAGACAGAGATGTATCAATGAAGCTATCTCACAGTCTAAAACTAGGGACATAAGAACTAAAAGATCAGTAGCCAGGAAACAATTTTTTATTGATCATCAAATGGGAAACCAGCATGAGAATCTTGATATGAATTGTGCAGCAGTTTTGATTAATTTCGTTTCAAATATACTGCAGGCCCAATCTTCTTTTGAATGCTTAGCAAGTCAAAATCCAACTGGCTGGTTTCACAAAGTGCGTTTCTAATATATATTATCAACTAATATTTCTGACACGGGAATAGTTTTAACTGAATATTATTTTTCAGATAACTGTGTTCAAAGACAATATCCTAATATTTGAAGGATATGGTCCAGTTCAACCAACCAAGCAGCTGTCCTTAGATGAAGCAGTTTCAATGGTTTACTATAAGTTGACTTCTTCATATTATCGAAATTTTTATAATGGTAAGTGCCAATTATTGATTTATAAAACTCATTACAATTCACTATATGAGATGTTGTAATTTGTAAATGAATTTTTTCAGGCACATATTCTCCTCTTGCAGTGGATAACTTATCTGAACAAATGATGCAAATTAAAATTGGTGATACCATACCCAGTTTACAATACAACAATAATATTTTCTAGAATTTTTAATTGACAAAAGAAAAAAAGGAGAAACACTTTAATATTCTTTTTAAAGAAATTGATTACTTAAAATATTTGATCACTTGAAAATCGACATTTAATAATGGTAATATTGCTACCTTGAATAAGATGATAAAATTGGCAATGTCGAGACTCATCTACTACAATGTTTATAAGAAATTTATTACAATCTTTGCTGAGTTTGATCAACTTAATATCAAATAATTTTTTGATTTTTAAAATTAAGATTCTTCTATAATTAACTCACTTGCTAATTTCTTGGTATCTTCTAATTAATCAGAAGAAAGATTCATTCAATTGAATTTAAATTTATTAAGTCGAGATTCGAAAAAAATCTGCATCTATATACTCACTATATAATTGAATTCGTTACAACAAATTTTTTGTAATTACTAATTCATTAAAAGAGTATTCTTTAAAGAAACATTATGATTTTAAGGGTCAAATAATGTGTACAATCCACAAGCAAATCAGAATAGGTGAAGGTTAAAAGCATTATTAACAAAAATTTTGAAAAAAAATATACGTTTGAAGTTAATAGCATGACGACATGATGAAATAATACAATAATCTATACTCTCGCTTGTCTCTACATTGCCAAATTTTTCTTTAAGAACCGATCAGTAATACAAAAAAATAATAATCAATTAAAATTTTGATAAACGCAAACTGATAGATTAGGCATACAGAATATTAGTATGCACATTTCGATTAAAAATCGTAGAACAGAAACTTACTGTGAAAAAAATAAGCCTAGTGTAACTAAAAGTTGCAACAATTTGAAACACAATGACTTGCTTGGAAATAGCTGTTTAAACTCTTTTGAAAAAAGTAGCACGTTTTAAAACATTTTACAGAAACTTTACAATTTTTAACACGCAACAATTAAATTTTAATGCATTTTTATTATAATGTATTTTTAAAACACTCTGTTAGTTCGTCAAAACAAAGACCATTTTTATCCCTTTTTTCAAGACTTTTGTACGTTTTTTTATGTGTGCATTAAAAAAGTGCCCAATCACTTTTTTTCTCTTGTAGGTAGGCTTTTTGAGAAAACAAAGTTTGATAGATTTTAAAAAATGGCTGGCTGTGCTTTTATTTTCGAGATTGTACAGTCACAACTCAATCATTGTCGAAAATAAGACTCTTAGTTTAGTAAAACCTTTAGTTAAAAATAATTATTTGTAAAACCATAACGGTTAGTAGTGTAATTGTTTTTGTATCAATAAACTGCATTCTTGCAAAAATGTGCGTTTTTTAATTTTAACGTGATTAACCATAGACAAGTAATTTATTTTCTAACAAGTAATTGTTATTCTATTTAATGTAATCATAATAATATTGTCAAATGAGCGTATCAAGAAATTCTCAAATTAAAGCGGATGAGTATTAAATACTCTGAGCACAAGTAGCTTTTCCGAAAATTACTTCTGCTACAGTTTGTCGACTACTATAGGGAGAGAGGGGGTACCTTTACCTACTTACTGGCTTTGGCATTTGTATATATTCATTTGCGCCGAAGGGCCATCCGTCGATCATTACTACCGCAGTCCTCTTAGCGAGTGTTGACGAGTGCAGTGAACTTCGAGTGTTTATTTGACAGTTCCAAAATGAAGGTGGAATCGATTTTGCTTTTCCTCAAGACTGCTGCCTTTGTTTGTAAGTTGTTTGAATTTCATTTATCTGATTTATTACAATTGCAATCGATACTAACATTATTCTTATTCAAATCGATTTTTATTTTTCGCGCAGATAAAGGATCCCAAGAGGAAAAGTTTGCTTATTGCGAGTCTTACAATGCTGCTGCTTGCGACAAACCAAACAAGAAGGATTGTTACACGCAAGAAAAATGTGGGCCGATAACAGCTGACCGACACAATCATTGCTTTACTTTGTGGGAACGCAATTCTGATACAGGTGTTTCGGAGGTGCACATGAAGGTAAATTATCACTCAATTGAATTTTATATTTCTTGCATGATTTGCATTTTTTAATTTCTTTTTTTAAATATTTTTCAGGGTTGCTTCTTGAACAATAAGGATTGTTACGAGAAATCCCATTGCATCGAGAGAAATAGAATAGGTACCAATCAGCTTTATTTTTGCTGCTGCAACGGACAGATGTGCAATCAAAATATTACGTACGAGAACATGCTGATTAAAAAGCAAGATGTCATTCCTATTAGCGGTACGCACGCAGATTTTTTATTTTATTTTTATAATTGTCATTCGTCGATGAATTTTAAATTTTTAACTAGTTTACGATTACCGTTTTTCAGACATGGAGTTTCAAGTTTTCTTTACGCAGAGTCAATTCCAGGTTCTCGTACCGATGCTGGCCACTCTATCCTTCTTCGTTGCGATCGTTATCTTCATCAGCTGCTTGTACTGTCAGAGAAGTAAATCGGGTAAAATCGAGGTATGTATACGAGTTATAATATTCCTCTTGAAGATTTGAGAAAGTCAAGTACGTAATACTTTACGTAAGCTGGATTATCGTCGGTTTCGAAAATGCAATTATAGTAATCGCTTATTCCTATTGCAAAATTATAAATTCTTATTACGAATATATTTATTAATTTGCTTTCGTGTAATTAAAAGATGATTTTAATTATTTCCAAAATAATCAATTAACTAATAAATGCATTTCATTTGCAGATATCGAAAGCGGAGCTCGGTCAAAGTAATAAGTTGCCAACGATCGTCGCGCAGCAGCCATCCTTCCCGCAATTACAGCACGTGAACGAGACGTCCCACCAATCGGATATTCAATTATCGGACGCGTCGATGATGAGCACCGAGTTGATAGAGAAGAAGGCGTCGGGTCGTTTTGGTGCAATTTGGAAGGCGCGACGTAGCAACGGCGAGACAGTGGCGGTCAAAGTGTTCCCGCTGCGAGAGAGACAATCTTGGCGCACCGAGCTCAATGTATTTCGATTGCCCGGAATGAACCACGAGGACCTGTTGCGATTCGTCGGTGCCTGTCGCGTCGGAGACAGTCTCGAGGCAGAATTCTGGCTGCTCACCGATTACTGCGAGAGAGGCTCGCTTTACGATTATTTGAGGGAGAACACCATCACGTGGGAGGAGCTGTTGGATATTGCACTGTCTATTGCCAGGTAAGTTTTTACTGGTGCCGCACTAAGCAATTGGCGCCGGCGCGTCGTCCTTAATGTTAAGGGTCTGTATAGTAACGCCTGTAAATGCTTTGAGGGAGATTTGTTTTGAATGGGGATTAAGATGAGTTAGAATGAGGAAAAGATACGGTATTTTGTAAAAATATGATACTTCGTTTATCTTGACTTATCGGTGTTTTGTATGGGGATTAAGATGAGTTAGAACGAGGGAAAGATACGATATTTTGTAAAAATATGATACTTTGTTTATGTTGACTTATCGATCGATCTTAATTATTATTGTTACAGGTTTAAAAAAAAATCTTTCATTACCTTTTGAAAACCTTTTAATTTAAAACTTTGTCCGAAAAAATTAATTTGCGCACATTAATTAATTCCAACATTAAAAATAAAAATTATTTACTGTCATTTTATCTAAGAAATTCTAAATTAAAATTTATAAATTGTCTTTTGAATTTCAAAATAATAAATTCAAAATAATACGAGAAGAATCAAATATTAGAACATACATATTTTAAAATATAATTTGCAACACTAACATTTTTCTATTCTTCCGACAGAGGCCTGAAACACCTGCACGAAGAGCAACACGATCCAGTCTCCGGCAGCTATAAACCAGCCATCGCTCATCGCGACTTCAAATCCAAAAACGTCCTTTTAATTGGAACCAATCCGATGCGCGTATGTGTTGCTGATTTCAATTTGGCCCTTGTGATCCAAGACGGTGGTCGTTCTGTCAGTCAATGTGGACGCGTTGGCACTTTGCGTTACATGGCCCCGGAAGTCCTTGACGGTGCTATCAACTTCAGAAAAGATGCCATCCTCACCATCGACATGTATGCATTTGCACTCGTACTTTGGGAGCTTGTATCGAGATGCGAGATTGACAAGGTAATATACTTTTTTCATTTGTGAATTAGCAAGCATTTAATTTAAGATAGCAAAAGATTTGTTTACTAAATACTTTTTTCGTTTTTTCACAGAATCCAGTCACTGACTATCAGATACCCTTTCAAACGGAAGTAGGTTTGATGCCTGGTTTAGTGGAAATGCACGATTGCGTCGTGCAGAAACGGCTCAGACCTCAGATAAAAGAATCTTGGAGACAACATTCTGTAAGTATATCGTATATCCTTCGTTAAATTTAATTGAAATTGGTTTTTCAAAGTTTGGCATTGTTTTATGAAAATATTTTGATTTATTTTTCAGGATCTTGCAATCATTTGCAATGTTATCGAAGAGTGTTGGGACCATGACCCCGATGCGCGCGTTTCTTCCTCAACAGCGTTGGAAAGAATTACTGCTTTGACAAAAAGTCTCTAAATTATTTCTTTGATTTGAAATGTTTATGATTTGACTTTGTCCATTATACGTACGATAATTTTAAGACTTGTAAATAGTAGATGCGTTCAATATCTATTTTATTAGTGATGTTGATTAATAAATAATTAGTGATTATATGAATTGGTTTTCATTTATTAATACCATAATTAAAAGTTAAATAATAACAGTTCTGTAGAATAATTTTTGTGATTTAGGAGACAGTAGTTTTACTAGAGATAGATTTATTTATATTTTATAAAAAAAAATTGCGTTACTTAAAAAGATGCTTTAATTGTTTCAAGTACATAATATTAACGGCTAATTGCAAAAAAAATCAACCGAGTTATATTCTACAATTTTTCAGACAATAATTGTTAAACTTTGTTTAGCATGTGAAAAACTATTACATAAAAAAAATTTCTCATCATTATACATTGAATATAATATATCACGTTCTATCATCGTGTATTTATAATTACTCGATTGCGTAAAGTTGAAAAGAATGTAGCACACTATAGGTATAGGTAATCTTACTACAAGTATAATGTGACCCGAGAAAAAGAGAGAGCCAATGAAGGGGATTTAAAAGGAAATAAAAGCACGTGCGCGAGACAGAGACAACGTCCTTGTGTGCGAGAGAGAGAGAGAGAAGCTCACACACACGTCGCGTTGTAACATTCTTTCTCTCTCTTCCTCGCGGGGTCTTTTGGAGAAAATTCATCCACCTTCAGTCGCGCGGCTGCCCGCCAAGTGGGAAGAGGATGCGTTATTTTTCCTCGAGCTCTTATCGTCTATTATTATTATGAGCGTCGACGTTTTGGCTATATACGTCACGAGTGTATCGAACAGATCTGGCGCGCGAACCTAACCTACCGGACACACACACAGTTTATCAACAATATTCAAGTGAGAGAGTTAACGAGCGACGTAAATCCCAGAGGCGGCGATGTTCATCGATAATAAATGTGTGAATTTTTAGTTGTTCTCGCAACGATGAAAAGGCTCAAGTGTTGCTTGTCAGTGCTACTGTGATATCGAAAGTCATTCCTCTGCAATTTTATCTTTTTCTTTTTCCTTTCATTTTTGATAGAATATAAGGAGGGGATTTTTCGACTTTTTTTTTGGTCTATATGTAGTATTATTTTTTTCCGTTGATACAGTGATACAGTGATATTGAGAGAACGTCGAGTTCCATTTTTTGTAAGGTGAGTTTGATAAAACATTGTGAAAGCTTCGATAATCAAGTTAGCAGTTTAATGAAATTAAAACTGTGTTGTTTTCATTATAAAGTCGAATAAAAATTCAAAGCTTTTGCATAATGTTGTGAAATATTTTTTAAAACTTCAGTTCTTAATGAGTTTTGTAGGCTAAGTAAATATATATACACTGGTTCATAACGTTCTAAATATTTTCAGATTTTGTATATAGTAGTTAATTGTTGAAATGAATAGTGAAGAGTGTAGACTACAAACTTTCCAAGAATGGCCAGCAAATTCACCTGTCAGTCCAGAGAGACTCGCTAAAGCTGGCTTTTATTACACTGGACAAGCGCAAGCAGTCCAGTGTTTCCTCTGTGCCACTACACTGACAGAATGGAATTATGGTGATCAAGCCATGGCACGGCATAGGCTTGCCAATCCAGAATGTCTATTTGTATTGGATCCAGCTGCTACTTGCAATATTCCTATGGTCAACTCCAACGGCACTGCGGCTCTTCCAAATTCTAGTGATAATAATAATTCTAATCAAAGTTTTGCCCAAACTGCAGACATGAAGAGGTATTCCAACAGATTGAGTTCTTTTCGAAACTGGCCCATTCCCGATATTATTTCACCCGAGAGACTGGCAAGATCAGGCTTTTATTATCTTAAATTGGCAGATATGGTAAATAATTTCATGAGTTTATTTATTAAGTCAAAAAGTGTTTTGCAAACATTGATTATTGAGAAAGCCAATTTTCATTCTCATTCAAGGTTGAGTGCGTTTATTGTCAAGGTGTTATACTAAAGTGGGAACCTGGTGATGATCCTGATAGAGAGCACAGAATCCATTTTCCTAACTGTGATTTTCATGTGAGACAAGAAACAGATGAAGGTAATAAAACAATGTTTTTCAAACAACATTTGTATACTGTGTATGTTTGATCAAAGTGATTAAGAATCTGGGTGCTAGGTAGAAACTGATGGCTATAACAAAAATAGACACATATACACTTTGCAGGGTTAAAGTCAAAATTTAACATTAACCTTGACAAAGAAGATGCACCCTAAGAGCACCTGTGCATTAGAGCCAAGACTATTGATATTTAGCCAAGCACATTGATGCATTCTAAATATAATCACTTTGGCAATGTCAAGTGGCAAGGCAAGCCTTTGTTGCTTGCGCCCGCTCAAATTGCTCAAAGTATCCAATGTTTTTCATTTCACTTGATTAAGTGGCACAACTTTTAAGTGCTGAATGGGTTCAGGTACTCTTAGACACAAGTGCTGAATTTTTTTTCAATACTTTGCTTTTGTAATATAACGTAATTATCCAAGAAGTGATTTTGAGTTTTGTCTGACACAATAGTCAAGATATTATTAGCCCATTGTTTGCTTGAAAGCCTGTGAACGTATATAGAAATTAAAAGGAAAAACTAATGTGTGTTGACATTCAGATCTGTCAGCAGAAAGAGTGGAATTGGGCAATGTCAAGTTGATGCCTGGTACAACCTCAAGCTTTGCGGAATTAGGTATACAACATCACTCTGCACCAAGGCAACCAAAGCATGCAACCTATGATGGTAGATTGCGTACTTTTCAAGGATGGCCAAGCAACATACGCCAGACTCCTGAGATGCTAGCTGATGCTGGATTTTATTATGTTGGTGAGTGCAAAGCAATTTCCATCTTGCATTGGATACTGATAGACTTTTTATTTATTTGGTAAAATTGAACACTGTGAATAACATTTTATTTAATAATTAATGCAGGCTCTGAAGATCAAGTGCGGTGTTTCCATTGCGATGGTGGTTTGAGGAATTGGGAAGAAACAGATGAAGCTTGGACGGAGCATGCAAAGTGGTTCCCTAAGTGTGGATATGTAAATTTGATAAAAGGACAAGATTTTGTGACGCAGTGTACTAAAATCAGACCTCCAATAGATCAAGCAGTAAGCAATTCTTCTTTGTTAGCGTTTCGATTCTTGACATTCGATTACCCGTCAATTTTAGAATTAGTTTATTAATTTTGTGAACGTCTGTGATTGATCGTTGATAATCTGTAAAATTTTGTACAACAGAAACGTTTATCGCAGTTTAGTAATCAATGATATTCATGCATCTTCTAGATACTGGACAGTGTTCCTGATAACGTCGTGGAACATTCCGTAACACCACCAGTGACTCCGGCGAATCCACCCCCGCAACGTCAGATCAGGCGGTTGACAGATGCTGAATTAGAAGTACTCCTTGGCACGCCGCCAGCTGTGGTACGGTTTCTTCACGAGTGATATCTTTTATATCGACATTATTTTTTTTCGTTTCTCGGTATACATATACAATGATGTTTTTTTTGTGCAGGCTGCATTGGAAATCGGCTTACATGTCGGTCGCGTTAAAATGGCATTGAAGAGAAGAATGGAACAGACGGGATTACCATACGCCAATGCTGATCAACTGATTGAGGATGCAACTCAAATACAATTGAGAGAGGAAGATAATATTAATATGTAAGATATGGTTGAACTAAGAGATGTTTTGTTATTTGTTTGAAATTTATCTGAATTATCGTTGTTATCTCTAGGACTAGTAGACAAACGCCCGATTCTCCGTCGGCAGAATTGACCCAGTTGTTGAATCAAATTATCACCACTGCAGAAGCTGCAAGCAGCTCCAGTGCTCCAACGGAAATGATGTTAAACAGTGAAAGAGGCAATCCTCCAGTTCGTAGAAGAAGAAGGCCGACAGCTTCCGAAGAGGAGAAAGACGAAAAAACAGGTATAAACCTTTATCGTTTATTATTTTATTATTCCAGATTTTATTCGAAACATTGCTGGAGATAAATAAATTAGCAATGATAATAGTAGTTTTGAAAGGAGAATAAAAATGAAAGTTCCTAACATATTATCAATTGAAATTCAATGCAGCATCCTTGGAGGATGAGAACCGCAGATTACGGGAAGCACGCCAGTGTAAAATTTGCATGGATCGCGAGGTTGCAGTCGTTTTTTTGCCTTGTGGTCACTTGTCCACCTGCGTCTTCTGTGCGCCTTCCCTCACGCACTGCCCGATGTGCAGGCACGAGATACGCGCTACGGTCCGCACGTTTTTGGCTTAAGCCAATGTGTTTGTACATGTGAAGGTTTGTATTATATAAAAAAAAATGTCAATCCATCGGTTGTAATGTTATCTATTAATATGTTGTCAGTGCGACTCTAAAATTGCAATTTGAACTTGGTTCAAAGCTTTTGATATGTATTGAATTTTGAGTGAAATGTAATTTGTTTCGTAAATGAACATATGTTTTTCATATCATATTTAGTGTTGATAGTTGAGAATTCTATCAACGTATTTTCAGTTAGTTTGTAAAAAAAAAAATACGTTTGCTATAAATTTGATTTTCAAGTGTTTAAAACTTTTCGACGCAAAAAAAGAATATGTAAATCCAAAAATTATTCAAATTTTTCGATGATAGCTAAAAGCTGTTCAAGTTTGAAATGAAATATAGAATATCGAATTGAAAATGTTATTGGAACAAAACTAAGTAGCTAGAAATTAACGCATCTTCTTAATTCTTTAACACTTTATAGATAGCATCTTTCTGTGCATAGTCTAACACTGTTACAAGGTAAAAATAATTTACAATCTGTTGTTTGAAGAGCTTACAAAAATATCGTATGCACATCTTTGACAATGTTTAGAGTATTGTTGCATAGAATATTGACACAATTAGATAAATGAACAGTTAAATATAAGAATACAACAACTAATACAATCTACCCATAAATTTTTTCGAGAATACAAGATTAGAAAAAGCGCACAGTGGTTTCTGAACATAAATAGTAAACATCTCACCATTTAAATTTGAATGAATTGAAGCCAAACGTCAGCTAGACTGAGCCCCATAATAATAAGATAAATCTTAAGAATTTTGTAAAAAAAAATATATTTTTTTTACGAAAGTTCCGTGTTTTGAGTATCGGTAAAAAAATGAACATTCGATATTTCTTTCGTACGTGATAATTTAAATTGATACATATTACATTAAATTTATTACTGCAATGTAATAGTAACCGATTTATTTTATTGCTCACCATCTACGCTTCTTCATAGTTTGATAATATACAATAAAAAAACAGTTATTTTTTTTATGTTTGAATGTTGTTTGAAGACAAAAGGGCAAAAGAAGAAAAAATATTTGCGTTGAGTGCTTGAATGTTCCTGCAACTTGTTCGTATATTTGCAAACCGTTTGAGTTTAATGGTATGCGTCCACACGCTTAAAACAAACGTGATATGAAATGTGACTTTGCAACGCTTAGGCATTAGTCGAATGAATTTTTTTCTTGCGCTCGTTACGTAGAAAATGTTGTACACTTGCGAGTGTGACGCATCATTGTACAAAACAATAATAATTTAGCACAGTTGCATATTGTAA
>JAWWMK010000020.1:1448515-1499147 GCA_035047105.1 Galeopsomyia nigrocyanea | reverse complement strand
TCTATGATGTGGGCACATTTTTTTTTCGATTCTACACACCAAATAGTTTGTAAAAATGGCTTCCGTTGGTGCGTGCCTCTAATATGAAAATTCGGACAAACGGTGCCGAATTATGGCAGTTTTTTTGTGGAATTGCTCATATGTATACACGTATACACTCGAGCGACGTTCCAGTGGCTCTCTTCTCTCTCTCTCTCTTTCGCCCTTTACGCGTTCTTCTTTTTCTTTTTTTTTTTCGTCTGCTGGGCTTTTCCGCGTCTTTTTTTTTTTTGGTTCGTGCACGTGTTTTTCGGGTGAAAATTTGCTTGAATTTTTTATTAACGATGTATATGGGGTATGATTATTTTTGAATTACAGGGGGAGGGATAATTGGTAAATTGGTGGACTTGTGTGCGTACTATATATACATCGAAAATTAAATATTAACGATACGAGGGTGGAAAATTTTCGTTCGTTGCGGTTTGATGTTCGAACGCGAATATATATATAAATCGAAGGTCAAAGGACTTTTCGAGAAAGTGTGTATCCGTAGTCATTTCCTTGCGTACAAAGATAAAAAAAAAGCGAATGACAATTTTAATCAGCCGCGTTGATCTCGGTCGAGCAACACGCATCATTGTACTTGCTAAATTTGGCCTTCGTCGTTTAATATTTATTTGCGAATTTGTAAATTTTTTTGTTTGTTCAAAATTAAACGGGCAGAGCCCAATACAAGTAAATATATTAGTAATACTACTACAAAATAGTATAAAATAAGTGTTAAATATTGAGTAATCATAGCGTATACACAGTGGATGTAAGTATATATGCGCATGTGAGAGAGATACGAGATAGAGAGAGAGAGAGAGAGAGATTTCATCGTATATATATAGGTGTTGGATTTATTTTTATTTGCCTTTTGCGTGCGCACGCGGATGTTCTCTTTTTCACTCGTGTCTTTAATGCCTCGACTACTTCTCGCTCGCGTGCAGTAGTAATCAACGCTCCCTTTTAATTTTCCCTGTTTTTTTTTTCACTTTTATTTTTTAAAATCAACAATCAAATTAAGATACGAGCACTCCAACCGAACCACGAAAACTATGCTACACTCGACGATTCTTCACTCGACACTAAAAAAAAAAAAGAAAGAAAGTCGAGCTTTCAAGCTTTTTTTTTCTTCTTCGCAAGCGAGTGTCTTGAATAATTCTTCTTTCGCGCCTTTCCCTTTTTTTTTTCTCTCTCTCTCCGCAAATAATGAAAGACAGTGTCGGTGTGTGTCTGTGTATGCGTGTTATATGCAAGGCGTAAAACGAGGCTTCATTTCGCGGATCTCTCACTCTAAAACGTTGAATGTATAGGCGCGTTGGCTGCAAGCACTATACCTACTGCTTGCACGCCCAAGCGGGTAACAGCTTTCTATTTGCGCACCCCTTCGCTTTTCACCGCGTTGCTCCGCTCGTATTTGCATTGAGAAATTGGCCCTCTCTCTCTCCGAGCTGCTTTCTATGCCCAGCGTGCAAGAGTGAGAGAGTGTGAGGTGTTGCTGGCGTGCGCGCGTGAAGCTCTATCCCTCGGCACGTATACATATAGATATATACTGTATAGTTACTTGAGTTTATTCGCTTCTTCTTTTTTTTTTCGTTTATTGCATCTTAATGAAATTAGTCTCGTTTGAAAAACGAAAATTTAAGTAGTATTCGCGATTTTTATCTAAAAAAAAAATTTATCAAACTCGACGAATCTCTCGCTCGCGTGTATATTATATATATCACGAAGGCTGCTGCTGCTGCTGCTTGGCATGAATGAAGCAGCTGCGTATACGGCAAAACCGATCATCGTATCTTCAGGGCATCCCATAAACACACTCTCTCAAAAATTACAGTGGCAACGCACCCACCATGAATAATATATATTTCGAAAAAAAAAAATCTCTCTCATAGAGACGATCGAAAAACGTTTATACATCGCGTAAAAATGTGCGCTTATAAGGATGGCCTGTGTGGAACCGAGAGAGAAAGAGAAAAAAGAAGAAGAGAATCTCGCCCTTTTCTCTCTTGTCCTTCTTTCTCTCTCCATTCTACTATATACCTGGCATGCGCGCGAGAGAGAGAGAGAGAGAGAGCAACCGATATAAATAACGAGTGGCGCCAGGCTGGAAGGAACCTTCTCTTTCCCCGTCGAAATTGCCGTCCGCGAGGAGATACACTATAACACACGGGGGCCTCCTCCTTCCTTCCTTCTTCTTTTTTTTTTGCTCTCTTTTCAATTATGCAAACGTTGAGCCCACAACGCGATGATTGGGACGACGCGACGACGACTCGGCTTTTTCTTGGCGAAATTGATTGCCCAAATGCTGGAGGAATCATTTGTGGTGCGTGTGCGCGAAACCTCCTTCTTCATTTTTTTTTTTTTTTTTTTGGCGTGTTCTCTCTCTCGCTCGGTGAATTATCATTTTGCGAGCTGGGAGTTCCGCGCGCGTATCGTGTAATTTTCCCCCGCGCGGATGGATTATTATATCCGAGTGGTTTTTAAGTGTTTTTTACATCTTTATTTTGTACCAAGATATGGCTTTGTCTGCGCGACGATTGGGGGATTCGTATATATAAGGAAATCATTTTCGTCACCTATATATAATATATAAGTGTTTGCTTGTTATACCCGTCGACAAAATGTTTATTTATCCATTGTCAAACACTGCAACCGAAGTGGCAGTATAATATTAAGTGCATGCCTCGTATACTCGCCAAACAAATATATATAATAGCCAGTTTCTCGACGCGCATGCGTGACACCTTCTTCGCGAAGCTAAAAAAAAGAAAAAAAAATTCGAAATTCAAATATTGCTCAAGGCGCCGTTCGCATATTTATTACGCACACGCGAGAGATCTCGAGTATATACATATATGTGTGTGCTTTTCATCATCGTCAATCTAATCTACAGCATCGGATCTTTTGCTCGCCTTCTTCTTACTTCTTCTTCTTCTTCGCCAAAAAACGATTTAAATACAAAATATGCGTGTTTCTGTTATACCTTCGTTTCTTTTTTGCTCTCTTTCTCTCTCTCGAATAAAATCGTCGCTCGCGTTCTTGGAATGTTCCATATAACGACAGGTTACATTGCACTTGTCAGTGGTTTGTTCGATTAATTAATCATGTATATCGTCTCTCTTTTTTCTTTTTTTTCGTTGTATATCTTCGTTCTACGAATGTGTCTCTCACGCTAATTAGACGAAAGAAAAAAATATTCAAGAATATATATACGTATCGATCGATCTTTTTCACATTGTCCAAACGCCTTGGACGCTTTATATAAAGATTAAATCGTTATTCTCTTGGTCGAGACGCGCGCGGTATCCTCTTTTAGATATCGATGACTAAGACAAAGGAGCTATGACCCCGTAGAGACAGCTAAAACAAATCTGTTACTCACAAAACATATGACAGGTGTTTTATATATATATTTGTAATATAGAGAGGACGGAAAAGAAAAATATATATATATGACATATTCGAATTATTCACGATGATATACATACATATTTCCTCAAAAGAAAATACACCGATCGCATCTCTCACGAGACTTTTCCTCTATCCCCCCTTTCCCCTTTCGACAGTTGAAGCGAAGTCGAAAAGTCCTGTGTGCAAAAGCAAAAATGATCTTACGGTTAGGAGAAGAGAATCTGCACTCTCGCACCACGGGGGTCCCCAAGCAGCTAGCAGCAGCAAGAGAGTTCGAAACCTCTCTTTTCGTTTATCTGCTTCTCCTGATCTACAAAACTCGCGCGCCCGCGCGGGCGACTTCTCTTTCTCTCTCTCTCTCTCCTTCGATCGTTTGTAGCGATTTGTTCGACAACACACACCGAGCAGCGCGACGACTCGCGATTTCTGTTTTTTTTTTCTCTCTCTTTCTTTATGTATTATACGTTATATAAGAATAAGAACGCGCGAAAATGTATCAATCTCGCGAACCCAAAAAAAAAGTTTTTCCACGCGTTTATAATATTATATAGTTTATTATCGTAATATAAGGAAGCTCGTCTCGAG
This sequence comes from Galeopsomyia nigrocyanea, assembly GCA_035047105.1. Taxonomy (NCBI): domain Eukaryota; kingdom Metazoa; phylum Arthropoda; class Insecta; order Hymenoptera; family Eulophidae; genus Galeopsomyia; species Galeopsomyia nigrocyanea. Next base: position 1,495,124 of record JAWWMK010000020.1, on the reverse strand, counting down.
TGCTACCGTATTCTCGTCTCGAGTAATTTATACACGCCGCCGATTTTATATTTACAGCTGCTTGTTATATACGCGCTTAGGACTTTTACGAGGTCGACTTCAGTTGTTTGAGTTATATTGTTGCTGCCGCGTTATATAGTATGAATACAGGAAACGAGCGTATATATTTATATTTATTAAACAAATTCCGTATAACGTACATGTATACGTATGAAAGATCAATCTCAACACCGCTATAAGAATCATCCAACAAAATCTACAACACACTGCAGGTTATAAGGGAAAATATCGGTGCGCGCTTATTAAAATTATGCGTCGGCGGCGGTGGCGGCAGTGCGGCTACTCCCTTGTTTGTATGCCCATTGCCTTTCTTTCTCTCTCCGACATCTCTCCCTTGCCTCGTAAATACAGCTACTTAACGTTAATCCCTCTTTGCCTTTTGCTTATATATACTATCGCGTCGTGGGATCGGCGAACTATAAATTGCCCCTGCGCGACTCTCCTCTCGCCGGGCCTTCAATAAAAAGTACATTTTTACTCGGCGGTAGATTTCTTTTTCTTTTTTTTTTTTTTGCACGTGCGATTATTGACTGACTTTATATTTATTACCGCGAGTATATTATATATGTGATTTGAATAATTTGTCCGATGGCGATGTTAAATCCGTCGGAGTATATAGTGTGTATAATGTCAAGTATATATATCAAAATCTCGGTCATCGACACTACTCTGTGCGTATTATAGCTTCCCTTTTTTTTGTGTTGTCGATTCCCCCTCCTATACAGGAGGCTAATCCGCAGGCTAATACGCCAACAGATTTTTCCGGGCTCGCTTTGACAAGAGTGAGAGAGAGGTATACACAGTAGGCAGATGGGCAAAAAAAAAACCCCCATGGCGCCTGAAACCTTCTTCTTCTTCTTCTCTCTTTTTTTTCGGTCATTTTTCGACTGATGTCACGCTGTGAAAACGGACGCGCGCGCGCGAACGAAGGAAGGAAGTGCGGAGGTTGAGTGCCATCCTTTTCTTCTCTTGTGGTTTTGCCCTATTTTTATTTCGCGCGAGGGCTTTCTTTTCAATCGGAACGGTCGAGTGTATTATGTACGTGTTTGATGCTTTATGTTTCGTGGATAAACGTTTCAATTTTATTCCAAAATATACATATTTTTTTTTTACGAATAATTTTGTACATAATTCTGTGACGCCCAGAATGTCAAACCGGGAAAAGTTAAAAGTCGTCCGACAATGATCTAAGCAAAAATTTCTATATATATAACCATCGTCGCTCGCCACGCTACCGATGTTTAGGGTATATCAATATCGGTCTTTGGGATCTCGAACAATACATCATAATCGACAGTCATAAATAGTCATCAAGTTCGCCTCTGGGGCCCTTTTTTCGTCAGGAGGAGGGGATATAGCAGCGGTCAGTATAGATAGTGTAACCGATCCTCCTATACTACACGCCCATAAACAAAAGCTCCTCTCAAGCCGAAAAGAGAAAATCTTTTGACTCGAACTCTCGCTTCAGGTATACAAAAGTTTTGCTTCGAATCCTCTAGAAAGAAGAATGGCCAAGTTTGCGCAACGTAAATGGGAAAATAATGAGCTTCGGAAATTCCGGAAAATCCTCTCGGCTCGAGCTTCTGCGGCATTGTCACGCCGACTAATTATCGTAATTGGCTTGAGAATTGCCACTTCTTCGCGGGCTGTTGGAGGCCAAAAACGTTTGCGGATATATATATATATATTTTTTTTATGACTTTCAGTGCGCGCTTGTAGAAGAAAAGTCGATTGGCATCGACGCGTCGGTATGATTTATATAGCATATTATAAAGGTATATCCCTCCCCGAATTATTGACGGTGATAAAAGAATTGTAAAAACGGCTTTTCTTTCAAACGCTCTCACTTTCTTCAAGAACAAGGCGTAGGCTTTTAGCAAACTTCACAGATCGGAGCGACGGCGGCTCGGTTGATTCTCCGTTCTAATTTCATTTGATCATTGTTAACGATGCCTTTGTGAAAAAAAAAATAATTCATGCGCGCGAGAGAGAGTTGCGCAAGATCAGTCGTCGGAGAGCAGTGACTCGTTCGAAGAATCCCTCATTAAAGTGACCGCTTCGTCGCCGGGCCCGACTTTTAAACCATGGGTGGTCTCTCTCTCATGGGAATCAATGTCAACTTGCATTTTAACCTCCTCTCTCTCTCTCTTTCTCTCGTCGTCGATATAGCATATATGATTCGTACTAATCTGCGCCGCGTTGCGCCTTTGACGACGACGACGACGACGACGAGGCGCGAAACTTTTTTTTGACTGATGGCTCGCAATTGACCCGATGACGAGAACAATCTTCTTTTTTTTCTTTCGTTCGTGGAAAAAAATGATTCGTTGCGTATAGGCAAATAAGGAAGTGTCTACGCTTTTAATTAATAAAAAAAAAAATTTATCCGACCGAGATATTTATAATACGCCATACGTATATATATAGAATTGCAAATGTATTTTCATATTTCTGCGTTATAGAATAAAACGCTTGCACAATTACGTTTGCCGCTTGATATAATTTATGCTTGGATTGAAAGAGAAAGCACGTAGCTCGAGGTAAAGAAAAAAAAAATATTTAAATTATTATTGTTCTCGGGATATTTATATTTCGTTAGGAAGAAAAAAAAAATTTCCAATTACTTTTTGTTCGCTGATGCTGCTGCTGCTTTTTTGTGCAAATCGTAACTCATTGATAACGATGAAAACTTTCTTTCCGGATGTACTTAAATCGATTGAGTATGCAAGTTATTATTATGATTTTTTTGTGTGTGCGAGATTAGTGGTGATTGACTAAACGAAAGAAAAGTAATGTGTATACGATAAATTTACCCAAAAAAAAATTATCTCACCAATTTTCCTGCCAAAAATAAGAGAATAAATTTAAAAAAAAATCATGAAAAGTCAGTGAATGACTTTGAAGGTTAGGTGTAGCTGCGCACACTTGCGGAGTGTAGGCGGTTTTAATCTTGTAAAAAAGAAAAGAGAGAGAGAGAAGTCGCCTAGCCTGCGGCTGACTGCTCGATAAACCGCCACACAAGATGGCCGCGTGCGCGAGGTTTACCACGCGGTTTCTTGCGTGCATGTATGTATATGGACACACACACTCTTTTCATTTTTTTTTTTTGGTTGGACGTACGTTGATGTGAATCAGTGTCGTTGCGTATTTGGATGATATGTTGCTAACGAGGGATGATGATTGGGAACGTGAGATTTTTGGAGTTTGTAGTTCAAATTGAGAAAATAATAATTGTTGAAATAATTTTATATAAAAATTCAATTTAACAAGTAAATTAGATCCAATCAACAAAAGCTCACCCAATGGCAATTTCTCACATCTTCAACATCTATCGCAATAACGTACACTCCATAAAATTCCATTTACCACGCCATCAACAACAATCAAACGAAATCGTTACGCAACAATCGACACTTGAAAGAAAAAAAAAATCTGCTCTCGCTTAGAAAAATAGCAAACGTGCTTGGCATTTGGTAAACTGACGATTTACCGTGCTGGTATTCTCATGTTGCTGCTGCTGCCTGCGCGTGATGTGTGCGATTGCCTTTCGCGCGAAAGTCCCATCTAATCGCAAGCGAGAGAGAGTAATTTTCCCAAGTTGTACAGCTTACGCCGCAGAATTTTTATCGAGTCTCTCTCGTCTTCAGAAAAAGAGAGTGCACACAACAACAGCAGCAGCAGCAGCTCGCACATATTGATTTTTTTTTTAGGTTTTTTTTTTCGAGACCCTATATATCTCTTGCACTCATTCGTTTACTATATATATTATGTGAGAGAGTTCATCGGCGCTCGTTTTTCCCTCCCTGTCCGCTGCGGGAAAAGGAGGAAGATTGATGGGGTTGACTTGACTCGCTGGTTTTCTATTTCTTTTTTTTGGGGGGGATTTCGTGACGGTGTGGCGTGTCTTAATTGCGACTTTGGCGCCATCTTAGGCGACTTCAGACGAGTTACTTTTTCGTAGGGGTTGATAATGGCAATTGGTTTTTACGAGAATGTTGGGATTTTTAGTTGGCGAATTTGCGTGGTTTTGTGTAATGCAAATCAAGCGTGCAAGCTCAGTATATACTTATTTTACTTGAGATGCAGGGAAAACATTTCAAAATGATTTTTGACAAATAATTTACCATTACTTTGACTTCTAATATTCAAATTCAAATTTTTTTACTATTGGTCTTCAATAAAAAAAACTAATGTTGATTTTCTATTTATTACAGGCAAATGTTCCCACAAATGAAGTTCAGGGTATCGGGGTTAGACGCCAAAGCCAAATACATACTGCTGCTGGACATTGTGGCGGCCGACGATTACAGATATAAATTTCACAATAGGTAAGAAACATCCATGCAAAATAAAATTGGCGTTTAAGTGAAATATATATAGTATATACCGCAACGTTCGATGAAGCTGAAGCTGACAGACCGAATTTTGAATAGACTCGGTAAAATCCAGAGGTTATATATCTATATTAGATCACTGACGGCTTAGTGAATATATGTGTAAGGTTATTGTCGTTTCAACACGTTATGTCCATGACCAACAGTCAATTCAAAGACTCATTCTCATATCTGAAGTGCGAGTGTCCAATTTGATAACCATGAGTTTCAGTGCTCTTCTATATAAGATCGTCTTCCGTTTCAATCACAGACGAATTTTAATACTATTTAGAGTCGACACACCCATTTTCATTGAAATCTGTCTTTGCGTTCCAAAGTTATAAATTGGCAATATCACTATATTCGCCCATTCCTCGCACATATTCTATTCGGTCCGTCAGCTCGCAGCTTCATCAATGTTTAAGTCTTTATCTTCTAATACGGGGGTTGCAATTCCATCTCTCTCTCGGTCACACGCGTAACGGGGGAGAGATGACGACAAACATGTAATCCCAGAGCAGAGTGTACAGAGAGAGAAGCGTACATCAAGTCCGTCGGTGCGGTGATGTTTGCTCGCGCGAGATGACACTTTGAGTTTCGGGGCGGGGGCAGTGTTCCGCAACTATTACACATAGAGGGGGGTAAAAGCCTTCAATTGAATCAATCTCGGTGCGCGCCAGACCTCGGACTCTCGGGAATGTCTATATATGTAATATAATTGATGCTAATCCAAGAACAAAATTATTTTTTAATTCGGCCAATTATTATTGTCTCGAAAATTTAATCTGAATTTTTTTAATTTTAATTTCTTTCCAACAGTAGATGGATGGTCGCCGGCAAAGCGGACCCGGAGATGCCAAAGCGAATGTACATACATCCGGACTCGCCGAGCAGCGGCGAGCAATGGATGCAAAAAGTCGTGAGTTTTCACAAGCTCAAGCTTACCAACAACATCAGCGATAAGCACGGCTTTGTAAGTACTGTACGTATAACGCCAAATCCAACAGATTATCTTATTTTATATTATTAATAATAATCATAATTTTTATAAAATTCATAAATACATAGTTTATAACGCACACACACACACAAGCAACCACAAGTACATTATACGAACCGTTGCGACGCGAGAGCAAAGTGCGCGGTACCTTTTGATGAGATCCTTACATATATATATACATATATACATACACACATGGAGAAATCTAGTCAATAGCCCGCTCTCTCGCATATAAGCCTTTGTCGCTCTCTCTCTCTCTCTCTCTCTCTCTCCACACACACATATACGCACATGCATACTCTCTTTTCTTTTCGCTTCTGCGGGCAAGCTTCTGTGTACTGTACGCGAGCGCGCGTTTTTTTTTTCTCTCTCGGTTTCTCTCTTTCTGCTTCTTCTTCTTCTTCGTTCTTACATCTTCTTGCTGCGAAACTTTTTTGAATTGTTCATTGCGGTTCGATTCATTCGACGACGACGCTTGTCTTTTATATGAACTTCATATATATATATAAACGCTCTCGCGAAGATATTGTAACGAAAAAAAAATCATATATATAGTTCGCATCTTGCGAGAAGAATGTTAGAAAAGAATGAATTATCAGAAATGATTGTAAAAGACGTCGCATAAAATTAGCCACGACAGCACGAAAGACAAACCTCAATTCTGTCATTCCAAGACGAACAAATTATAAGTATATAGCCTCGTCCACACATTATATATATACGTTGATGTGCACGCGCATATAAGCCCTCGGTTTTCACCTGGCGACACACACACATATATAGAGACAGAGTGGGGGTAAAAAGGGTAAGAAAAAAAAATAAACGTGCAGTATGCAGGCCCCTCTTTACCGGTCCAGCAACAGCAGCAGCAGCAACGTTACGGCGGCGGCAAAGACCGGCTCCTTTCAAAAGGCCGCTCTCTCTCACAATGAGCGCACGCAGGCTTTCTTTAAAGCCGGCTAAGACGCGCCGAGAGAGAGAGAGAACTGCACACACTCTTACACACTCACATGCCAAAAAGCGACGAGGCCCCGCGTCTTTTTTAATATGTTGCAGTTGTTGAATATATACAGTATACTTCGAATAAAGAAAAATTATATAATACACGATTAGATTCGGAAAAAAATATGCGTGCGTGTGGTATAAGCAACAGTTGCTTTATCTCATATATATATACCTCATTATATATAGGGTGTACCTCTCTCTCTCTCTCTCTCTCTCTCCCTTAGAGCTAATAATCCGCGAATCCTCAAGATCGTTCCTCTTACTTTAACCGCTGGTGTGCGCGCGCGAGCGCGTAGAAGGAAGTTTCGCGAGATAGAGAGGGTGGTTTGGTGTATGTGTGTGTGTATATATATACCTTTACGCGAAGTACGCCGGAGATTCGATTAAGCTTGGGGAAAAGCCTGCGGGCGATGTTCGCTTGCTTCTTCTTCTTCCTCCTCCTCCTCCTCCTCCTCTTCTTCATCATCCCTTTTGTTGCCACCAACCCTGTTGTGGAGATTTTTCCGCGACGCGGAGAAAAGAAGAAACAATTGCGCATGCTTGGTTAAAGAATATCCTCGCTCTTTTTCTGCTAAATTGCCTTTTTTGAGGTATACTGCTTGTGTATTTTTTAAAATCTTGTTGATAGATTGCAAAACTTTCGAATAAAACGTAGAATAATCCAGAAGGGAGGTATATAGTTTCCAAGTCAAGAAGCCTCCGCGTGGCGGTTGATCAGATATACGTACTATATACACGAGCACTCGAGGTATTATAGAGTAAGAAGAGAAAAAAAAAATTGGGATCGAGAGCCCACTATACTATTCTATATACATTCTCATTCTTACATACAAGAGAAAAAAAAAGGTGACGAAAAGCCACGCCGCTAAACTCATTTGGGGGAAAAAAAGGAACGAATCTTATCGCTCACCGCCATCGTTTCTGCAGCTGTCGTGTCTTCATTGGCATAGGGATGCTTTTAAAAGCTTTTTTTTTCCTTCTTCTTTTCGATATACACGAATTATATATACTTACACGTAAAAAAAAAATTTAAGATTCTAACGAATCAATTTCTCGCTTTTTTTTCTGTACGATAAATATTCAACGCTACAATTTACACTAGGTGATAAATTTAACAATCAACCGCGGCAGAGAGACAGCTTAATTCTTACGATTTTCCACGCGCGTGATTCAGCAGTTTATTCGTTCGGCAAGTATATAAAAAAAAAAAGAATACGAAGTGACAGCATTCGTATATATACGAGCTTACTTGCGGTCTTTTCATGCGCGCTCGTATATAAAAGCGAAATCACAACAATACATACTATATATACTTAGTAATCGCGCTTAGATAACGTTCGTTAGCGCGCGCGAGCGCCACATTATACACTCGCATGCGCGCACGCTATATACATTGTACATACATATATAATATAGTTTACGTAATCTTGTGTGTGCCTCTTTTTATTCTTTTCATTATGGGCGTATTTTTTGGTATAGGTGTTGCGAGGAAAATATATACATATGTAAAGCGAATGTTACATAGGGATTCTCACGCATAGCTGATGAATCGTCTGCTAAATACTTAGCTTTCATTCGACAATGCCCCCATTAAGATTCCGCGCGCGGAAGTTTCCGATTTCGCGTTTCTCACGCGCGCGCGTGTAACTCTGTTTTGCAAAAAAAAAAAAAAAAAACGAACTCATCTTGTTCGTCAAAAAACAAAAAAATATATACACACATGTGTATATATATCGGTTGACTTTACATGCGGTCACGCGATTGCGCGTTAGATTGGCAATCGTGTAATATATAATGTATACGGTCATTACTCGTCGTCGTCGCGTGATGATGACGCTCGAGTCTCGCGCGCGCGCAAGCGGTCAAATATTTGGCTGTTTGCGGCTTCGTATATATATATATATATATATATATATATATATCCCGTAATTTGCATTATTGAACGCGCGTGTCTTTCATATATATATATATATTCTTTTCAATTTATATACTTATATGTATAACCGTGGCTTCTTTGCACTTTCGTGTCTTTTCTTCGCAGAAATACATGAATGTATAGAGTGCATAAGAATTTGACCAAGGCGAATATTGTGTGGGTGGCTGTTATAGAACGCGGACGAGCGCGCAAAATGGCCACCAACAAGGCAGTGAAGAAGAGGGGAGGGGGGCTATATATATATACACACATGCCGGCTCACGCGATTTCGTCATAAGGCTTGTAATGCTGCTGCTGCTGTTGTTTCCGAGTAAAGGCGCACGCGCTTCTTGTTATATATGTTATAGTTAGTTAGTCTTCTCTCCCTCTCGATGTATATGTGGCTGCAATTTGTCTCGGTGGAAGATTCTTGAGCTTTTTTCGGAGCTAGAATATGGCGGAATTTCAGTGAGAATATCTTCCTTATTATTAATGTCACGTTGATTTTGAATTCGAAAGATTAATAAAATTTTTTTCGAAGATTAATAAAATCTTTTTCGAAGATTACTCCAAAATTACATTTTTCGCAAAAAGAGCTTCACATGTACGGAATCTTCAAATCACATCAAAGACGAAAGATATAGAAGTATAAAAAGAAAAAAAGTGGCCTAGCGTAAGACAAACAAAAAATAAAAGAAAGTATATTACACATCGACTTTTCCGTATTACACCCAGCTTTTTTCCTCGTCCACCATTTCCTTTTTATTTAGCTCCCTCGGCGCGATCTCGGTTACACCGCTTCCGCTATATAGCTCTCTCTCTCTCTATATACGATCTTTATCTTCCAGATGAGATGAGCGGGAGTAAGGGATGCTTTTTTCTGTATTCCACCGAGGATATCGCTCTCTCCTGCTCCCTTTCTCTCCACCCCCGACTGACTTTTTCCGAATTCTTGATGCGCTCGCGCGAGTCCGAAATGGATATCCAGGGAATTATATACGTTTTCTTCCTTTTCATGTATGATATTCCCTGCACGTTGCGTAAATAAATCGTAAATATTTTTGCGCAAAGAATAACAAAAAAAAAATTCGATAATTTTTTCAACCAACAAAAAGAATCTCCGTCGGAAAAGAAAATCCATCATTGCCGCAGAAGATAAAGACGTGAGTGCGAGTAGAGTGAGCACAGGGCGTAACGGGCATTAGGGTAAAGCTTATACACACACATCGAAAGAAGGCGAAGGGTGGGCGTCGTATACACACAGACACATACACACCCACACACATATGGCTTAATAGAATCGAACTACCAGAGAAAGTAAAGCGATCTCTTTTCTCTCCCCCTCTTTTTTTTTCCTCGGGGTCGACCGATCAGTCTCTCTACACACATAGCTTTCTTCCCAACACGCGGGGGGGAAGAAGAGAGATCAACTTCAATTCGGACATAACGTTTCAATCGTCCTGAAAGCCCTATATATACTACACGCGACAAATATATATAATAGATATATATATTTTCACGTCGAAAATATATTAAATGAAAAAAAAAAGCTTCCAGAAAAAAAGAACAAACACTTTATAAAGCTCGTTAATATTCATTAATATGCCTTCGCACGCGGATTTGTTTTCTCTCTCACGTTCGTACGTGCCTCTTAATGAAACTTTCACTTCGCGCGCTAAGTTCTTTGAAGTTTTCATCTTTTTGAAGCTCCGCGACGACGATGATAAAGACGCTCGAGTTTTTTTCGAGGGTTGTTGTTGTTGCTGTTTTCCTTTTTTTCACACTCGTTTTCAATCAACCGCGACGAGAAAGAGAAAAAGAGCGAAATTAAGCAGCAGCTATATAGCGTCACTTCCATCTTTGCTGCTGTATATATACGTATAGTTGCTTTTATTTCGTTAGCGCGACGACGACGACGACGACAGAGTGAGGAGAGAGAGAGAGAAAGAACGAAGGGGAGCGAGCCAAAGTGTGTATGTGTGTGTGTATATGTTAACGTTGGAAGGGCGTTCCTAGAGGCGGTTCGTGTCATCCCCACCTGCGTTACTACACAGCACAACCAAAGGCTTCCTCAAAGCCAGTAAGGTAGGGGGAGAGAAAGAGAGAGAGCGAGACCGAGAGATCAGCCAGCATAGGTTGCCGCTTGCCTCGCCGCCGCAACGCGGCAAGCTAGGATTTGTGCGCTCTTTTGCTGCTTTTTTTTTGCTGCTGTTGTTGTATTTTTGTTGTTGTAGTTTTTACGCTCTCCAAGGGATTTTTTTTCATAATTTATTTTTTTATAATTTTGTTGAGGATTTTTTTTAGTTTGGTTGTGTAAGGAATTATTGTTTTATAAAATGTGAGATTCTAAGAGTAGTTTGGAGGGTGAAATGTAATGCAATTTTATTTTAAATTAAATAATGAATAAACTGTATAAGATAACGGAAATCTCAAGAAATTATTCTAGTAGTAGTTCCAACCGGTGCGCGCTGTGGGTACATAACCTGTTAACTTACCACTTTTGACTTCAATTCACAAACAACAATCACCAATTCCATCTTTATCACAAACAAAAAGATTTAAATTAAAAAATAAAGTAATAGAAAAGCAAGTAATTCCAACGAACCAAAAAAAAAAAAAAAAAAAAAAAAAAACTGGAAACAAAAAAACTACATCAACGACGAAGTGTAGCACGAGCAACTAACTACAGCAAGCGAAACGTGCCGCGCGGATATACATATATACATATATACATATATAGGAAATAATTAAAGCATTCGGCCGGGCGTTCATTACGGGCGCGCGTTGCGCTCGCTCGTCGGCCAGCGCAGCGAGTTGTAGAGTGAGAGCGCGTGTGCAGTTGGCGGGTGCGATGTTGTCGGAGGGTAAATATTAATTAGCGCGTGTGCACCACCTCCCTGTTCATTTCGTTCTCTAGCCTTTCTACTCCCCCTCCACCTTTCACTCTCTTTGCATACACATACACATACAGGCATACATGTATATATATAACGTTTTCGCAGGCAGTATATATATATAGGCAGCAGCGTGTTAACGCGAATAAACACATTTCGGCCATGCATCGCACCTTCCGGGGCTTGCATATTGTCCTGAGAGAGGGAAGATTTTCACGCGAACTATATATGTATAGGTATATGTGTATGGATCGATGCTAATGTGATGAGAGAATATTTCGTCTTCTTTTTTTTTTTGAGGGGGATAGGGTTATTATTGATTTTTCTTTCGTTTACTCTGTGTAAATTCGAAGCGCTGACAACTCCATTGTCAAAGACAAAAATAAAAGAGGAAGAAGCAGAAGAAGCAAATCGTGAAGAAGGAAGAGGAGAAGAGAGGATAGAAAAATACGATGCGACGAAGCGAAGACTAAGCCGTCGCGACATCTCGGAATCGCGACACGTCCTTTTGCGTCCTTCGATTTTTCGGCTTTTGCCTTTCTCCCGTCTGATTCCGCGTAATTGTTCGGACGCGAGGATTCTCGACGACGACAACGAGCGAGAGAGAGAAAAAAAAAGACGATTACGCGGAGATGGCTCACTTTGCTTGGAAAAATGGCAGATATTTTGTTGTTGCCTTTCGCGCGCGACTTTTTATTTCTCTTTTTTTTTATTTCTTCTCTCTCATTTTCTTGCTCTGCTTTTAAGGGATATACGTGTCGACGAGAATTTTGCACGTGCGCGCAACTTCAAGTTGTCGTGTAATTTTTTTTTTCTTTTTTTTTTCGTTTTTGAGAGCAAGTGAGAATGAGGTACTTGTGCGTTTTTTTTTCTCTTCGAGTTGAGTGTGTAGCACATACGGAGAAGCATGTTGAAATGAAATATGCGAATAACAACAAAAAAAAGTAGTTTTTTTTTACAAAAACAAAAAAAAAAGAAAAAATCGACCTATAAGTACATACACTCAACTTCGCGCAACCATTTTCTCTCTCTCTCTCTTTCAGCCTCGGGATATATATACAGTCATAAAGTTAAAGCGCGCTGGGCTGTTGGTTCGCCACCCACAGACTAGGCATAAGTCACTTAACCACACGTTTTGCGTTGCCTCCTCCAACTACAACTACCACCACCACTTCGTTGTCGTATATATACAGTCGTCGTCCATTACAGCGGCTCTTATTTTTTTTCTCTCTGTCTTTCCGCGCTGATTTTCCACCGAAATCATGGGCTTTCGAAATTGCTGCCTCGTTTCTAATTTCCCTACACGAGAAAGGCATAAATGACAGCTGCCTACCGCAGCAGCAACATTTACGAGAACCGTGTAATTTCTTCTCTCTTCTTCTTCTTTTTTGTTTCTTTTCTTCCTCCCTCTTCCTTCCTTTTGGCGTTTTGTGTGCCTTACGGCATATAGCGTGATTCGGTCCTCGTTAGCACCGAATCACCTCGTTCTGCGTGTGTTTTTTTTTTCCTTCGACTCGATGGCATCACAGGTGCGGGGCTCATCTTCACGCTATATGGCAGGGGTAAAAAAAAAACTTTCGAGGCGCGGTTTCTTGGTAGCGAATTGGGCTACTTTCAGAAAGAGGTGTGTAGTGTTTGATATGGTTTTGTTAAATTTTTATGATGGTATACAACGCGGGAATTGATTGTTTTATATTATATACGGGCGCCTTGTTCTGTTTGCTGCTCGCTAGATGGCCTGCGATTTTATATACTTTATAATATCCTTCTATCAAGTTTATCGTTTGTAGTCAATTTACGGGAGCGTATATATATAGTGTTTGGTGAAATTGATTAATTTTATATTGATTTTTGTTTTATTTATCTTGTTGTGAAAAAAACTATTTTGTTCATGAAAATCCAAAGTATATAACGTAAAAATTCTTTACATGTTCTACCATCTTCGACAAACAAATAAACCACGCAAACAATAATAAATTACAAACAGACGTTGACAAGCTTCTATATAAATACAAACTCGAACTCTCGAGAAATCCCTTCGGCAAACGAGAGAGAGAGAGAGAGAGAGAGGGAGAGAGAGAGAGAGGGAGAGAGAGAGAGAGATCCTAAAGCCGGAGCACACTCTCCTCTGAAAACCAAAACCAAAAAAAAAAAGTCAAACAAGAAGCCCAAGTTTAACGAGAATGGTCATGCCTATACCGAAAAAGGCAATATACACACATCTCTCGTCCCTAATCCACGGACTTTTGCCCCGAAAAATCGTCCGACCGCATAGGCCTCGTTAGTCTCTCTCTCTCTCTCTGTCTCTCTCGCGGCGGAAGAAGGAGGCGGTCGACAGGATGAGACCGATTTGCTGTGTTGTACGCGGTCGCGCGCGCGCGCTCGCGGCCCCGCCGATGACGATTCTCCGAAACCCCATTGTCTTTTTACCCCACTCTTCTTCTTCTTCTTCGTTTTTTTTTCATCTTCTTCTGCTTCTTCCGAATAATAATTAACGATCGCCTTCCAAAATCGTAAAACGCTTGTCGTTACGCATCTCTCTCTCTCTCTCTCTCCGTGATGGTGAAGAGGAGAACGTATATATAACTCATAAATGAGAGAGAAGAGAGAAGAGAGATGAGAGTCGTTAATTTTATGGGTAAATCGTAACGCCCATTTGCAATTTCGACTGGCGCCAGCAAGTACTTTCCTCTCTCTCCCAGCAAGGTTTGTGTGTATACGAGATGCACTTCCGGACGATTCTAATTAGGCCCCCGCGTTTGTGATTTACCCTCTCTCGGCTAAAGCATCATCACGTTTCTCTCGTTTTGATTGCCCTGAAGGGTTTCATTCTCCTCTCTCTCTCTCTCTACCGTGTGTTTTGGGTTGGTATTGTTTTTGATCGACTGTAAATCGACTGCGCGAAGGTTATTGGCAAACGATCGTGCTTCTATATATATATTTCTTTGAGTATATTTCCTGACGTTTAAACTGTCAGCTTCTTTTTCTCATGGTAATTCGTATCTTTTAAAATTTTTCGAATGTGTAAAGTGTCGGTTTCGAAAAAAAAAACGTGTAACTACCGTCAATTATCGTAACTGTATATATCGTATACCGGCCATTGGCCCGTCAATTTATTTTCGTACAAACTTCCTTCCCAACAAATCGATGAACATTCTCTCTATGAATAAATAATTCATTCTCTTAACATGTATAGGGTCACAGGTCGACTACGTTATAGATCAATTTTTTTTATTCACCAAAGTTTACCTTTCTCTCTCTCTCTCTCTCTCTCGCTCTCTTGTTTGGTGAATGATCGCTCGTAATTATGGGTTGTATACCCAGGCGCCAGCGAGACGACTCTCTTTCGTTCTCTCGCTGCCTCCTTCCCTCTTTTTTTTTCTTTTTTTTTTGCGGCTTCTGACCTATATGCTTTTTTCCATATTATATACGTGTATTATATATGTATACCTGCGTACGCAGACTCGAGACATTCCTTAAATTCCATGGCGCGCGAGGAGCTCTTTACGTGCATTTTTTCTCTCCCTGGCGAGGTTTGTGTGTTTCTCGGAGAGAGAGAAAGAAAAAATAATTTTTTTTGTTTGTTAAATTTTTCGTTGCCAAGATTTGAAGGCAAAAAACCGCTATACAGAAAGGAGGAAAAACTATAGAGTGAATAACCGTCCATTAGGAGTGGCCGGCCATTACGAATTCGGCAGACGAAAAGCTCCTAGATCCCACGCAGAGAAACGTACAACATACTATATATCTATATAGATACGTATATAGGATATATATATACGTATGTACGCGAGGCGCGTCACGAGCGGCCTTTTCTTTCCCACGACGAGGAGAGAGAACCTCGTGCGCATGAGCAAGGAGAGTGAGCGAGAGTGTGTGTGCCACCCATCGCGAAATGTTGTTTTTTTTTTTGGTTCTCTCCCTACCTCGCCTTGCGCTCTGTCGACACTGCTGGCTGCTGCTGCTACTATTGCCTTCAACCCCTTTTTTTCTTCTCGTATACGGGGGTTTTTCTTTTTTTTTTTTTGCGGGTACCGTGTGTGGTGATATATATTGGGAAAATTTCGTTTGATGCTGCGGTTGTAAGCTTGGGATTAGAGTATAGATACTGGTGTTTTGAAAAAAAAATATTTTTTATCAATAAAAAACTGAATATTTATAACTCGTTGGGATTTTTTTTTTCAATTAAAAAAAATCCATTCGATATGGGACTAATCAATAAAATATTACATTATAGTAATCATCACGAAAGAATTTTCAGATGCATTCTCGCGCAATCATCGTGACCAAAAAAAAAAACGAAAAAGAAACAAAAAGGAGTTCAACCTCAACAGCCACACACATAGAAAAACCAGAAGCTAAAGTAAAGATAGATAGAGTAAGCGCCTCTCTCAAAAGAAGTTTATCGCGGCTTGATGAAAGGGGAGCTTCGCACGCGCGCCTGTGTGTGTGCAGTGTGTGTGTCCAGCTCTTTATCTAAGAACTGCCTAAAGGATTCCCGTGTTCCCTTCGCGCGTCTCTCTTATTTATGTGCGTATAGAGAGAGAGGTTGCGTCGATTAAATCGATATATAGCACGCAAAATCCCAACGACGACATATAATGCCAGCTTTTCTCTCTCTGGGGATTATAGCTATATACTCATTGAGTGTCAGTTCTTCTTTTTTTATAGATGATGCAATTTTTACGTGTACAGGGGCGATGGAAAGGTGATTGACATATTTTTTTTCTTTAAAGCGAATCATGAAATATACAAACCCATAGGCGATGGATAGTTTTGCGGGTGGAAAAATAAATATTGGGTAATAATGATTCCAAGCGAGAGAGAGAATTCCCGTGCGGTGAGTGTTAACATTCCATGCGAGAGAGAGAGAGAGTGAGGATCTTTTGGTCACTGCTCCCCTTCTGATCGCGCGTTAACACGCGAGCTCGTTAAAAATGCAGCGCCGCCCCGAGGTGTTTAGGATCCTCGCGTGCTGCGGGAAAATTGCCTCTTCTCTGCGGTAGGTGTATTACCTGTATATGTATATGTGTGTGTGTATTATACCAGAATATATAAACATATACTCTTTTTTTTCGGCCTTTCGCACAAACTTATAACACACAGGAAACATTAATTTTTTTTTACCTCTCTCTCTCTCTCTCTCTCTCGTATGTATATATATATCCGATCCAATCAGTGTTTGTGTGGAGAGAAAGAGAGAGATCGTTCACGCCCCGTTTTAATAAAGCACTATGTACACGGAGTTGAATTTTTCACACGTATAGCTTCCGCGATTTAAAAAAAAAAGAAGAAAAAAAGAGAGAGAGAGAAGAAACTTGCACGCGAAACAAAGGCGATCGTCCGTATAAGCCACTCTCGCTCGGCTCATCTAAATCGCAAATCTTTTTCGTATATACGTGTGTGTACGTGTTTACGGGCGGCGTGTTAATAACCGTGTATGCGTATGTGTGTGTGTGTGTGTGGGGATGGGAGAGAGAGAGAGAGAGGAAAAAAAAACAGGGAGCTTGCAAATTGAGAGCAGAGTGTTGGTGTAGGAAGGATGTCAGGAAATTTGCATTGGTCTTTCGCTCGTTTTTTTCTCTTCCTTTCGCCGCAGCAACGAGGTTTATTTACATAGGGGGAAGATTAATCTTCGAAAAGAAGGGGGATTTTTCAAAAAAACAATTTTTCAAACTCGACTTCTCTCCCGGTATGAAAATTCATCACTCGAAATTTTCGTAAAAAGATTTAAAAAAAAAAGCTCATTACAAATACTTTTCTACACCGTCGACCGAGAAAGAGAGAAAAAAAAGGGTTAAACAAAAGCGTAAGAGAATATACATCCCAAAGAAGAAGCAGCAGCGAAGAAGAAGAAGAAGAGAAAGGCACCTGTACAGAGAGGAGCGCGAGAGAGAGAGAGAGAGACCCCCCGCGACATGGCGCCACAGTGCTCCGCCTCTTAGCTCCTCGCCAACACGGCGGCGGCGGTGGCGGCGGCGACGACGGGCCCCGCGAGACACAAAAAAAAAACCCAACAGAAACGAAAGCCCGTCGGGGCCCTTCTTCTTCGCTCCTCTTATATACCATCTTTTTTTTCTTCTTCTTCTGACTCGCTCGCTGGCTTCGATTTATCGGCGCGCAGGAAAATTGGACGGGTGAATGAAGGTACACACCACGTGCATGAATAAACGTATATAGATAGAGGTTTGCGTAATTAGCCGGAGCAGGTTTTGCTCTTCTCATTCTCTCTCAGGGATGATTATAATTCTTTTTTTCGACCGGAAGTTTGATAAAATTCATTGAATAAGTCAATGACTATATATCTAACGAGCTGTAATATATATGGTGGATAACTGCTATTAATAAATCTTTCGGACGACCCTTGGTATATTCCACGCGCACAAAAGCAAGCTTGTGTCTGTGTGGGGGGTTGAAGGGGTTGTGAAAAGCGCTAAAGCGCGTTAAATCTGCGGCCCATTAATACTCTTTTCGACCCTATATACTATACTCTCCCTCGTGGCGTATAATATACGAGAACTAAGTGGACACTGGCCACGAGAAAAGAAAGAATACTAATTTCACGTTTGCTTTACCCGCGCTAATTTCAATATATATACATCTTTCGTGAGAAATGCTAATTTAGAAGAAATATCTCCGTAAAAAAAAAAGAAACAAAGATGATTACGCGTATAGTTAGCGATTATGAATGAAAGAAAGATATATATAGAAAGTGAATAACTCGAAGTTTCATTGAGCAAACTCTCTCTCTCCTTCGCTGAGAGAAATCTCTCTCTCGGGTTATAACCGCTCATTCAGAGAGTATGGTTTTCAACTCGTCCTTCACCGTTACGAGCGGCTATGCGAGTATATGTACCTCTGTTTCTCTTCTCCTTCTCTCTCTGTCTCGTTCAGGCTGGAAATGAATGGGAAGCCAAATAAGAAGAATAAAAAAAACGAATGAAGAAGAAGAAGAAGAAGAAGAAGCAGCAGCAGAAAATCGCGCTTGAGGCAAGGAGGGTGGTCGAGTCGTCGTCGAGTGCAAGCTGGCTCTCTCGCAACGAGGAGCGAAATCTCGCGCGCTGATTAGGGGTTTCGTGGCGGGTTAAACAAACATGTGATTATCCAAGGCGCCCGCAGCTGGCTTCGCTCTCTCTCTCTCTTCCGTTACACACGCCTTTTTGCGAGGAGAGAGAAGAGAGAGACGATAAAGATCGTTTTGTGGCCGATATATTTTTTTTTTAATTTTCGGAGAGAAGTTAGGATGTATGATGATTACTAGGATGGGACGATGATGATGATGATGATGACCGTGTGGCTCGCTTGGGCCCAAACCAAATTGATTGACTGATATGTTAATCCGAGCTTTTTTTCTTTCTTCTTCTTCTTCTTTCATTATTGCGTGTTGGTAATTGATATCTCCTGCTAATCTTCATACAACATCACGGATATCATATATAGCTTTACGCGCGCATGATGTGAATATTTATTAGGTAAAGGTATATGAGAAATATTCACGCGCACGCGGAGCTTCAAAATGGCGACGCGCGTGCAACACATCAAAAAGCTCGCAGCAGACACTCTCTCAAGACGGAATTATAATTAAGAGAGAAAGAGGGTTGTGCACGTGTATGCGTATATGATGTACACGACAGCAAAAAAAAAAAAAAGACGAATGATATAGCAATATAAAGAGAGAGAGCTTTAATGGGTTGTTGCTGCTGCGGCGAGACAGCTTCCTGCTTAACGCACCGTCGTCGTCCGGCCATCGTTTTCAGCGGACCCCCCTCCCTCTCCTTTACGACAACAAATTTCATGTTGTTTTTTTTTTTATTTATTTTTAAACTCGACTGGGTTATTGTTTCAAGATCGTAACCCACGTTTGAAAATTTAACTTTTTCAATTTAACGACATAAAAAAAATAGTAGCTCAGGGGCAATTTATATATAGAGACGACGGGTCTGCGGCGCGTTGAAAATTGCATAATGGAGCGCGGGCGGGGAGAGAGAGAATGGAGGGTTTTTACTGATGGCGTCCAATTGAGTTCTCTTAGCGGGGCCCAATGATAATTTCCATCAGAGCCACCTCCGGGTGACGACTATAGTTCGTTTAGTTTTATAACCGGACGAGCGCTCTTATTGTCTCTCAGCTTCGTTCGATTGGCTTATATATCTCCTCCCACGGCCCTTCTTCTTCTTTTTCTTCTTCTTTCATTGTCTTTAATATGCATCAGCTTCAATTAAAACAATTCTTACATTCAGGCGAGCTTACAATGCCGCGCGGCAAGCAAAAAAAAAATAACAACGAGCTCTCCGATATAACAATAAGGCGCTTGCGCGCAAGCTCCGAGAGCAAAGAGAGCTTTCAAAGCGCAATGTATATTTAAGAAAAAGGAGCGAGAGAGAGAGAGAGAGAGAGAGCGGTGTTAGCCCTTTGAGCGGTTTTTTGCGTTGGTATATTATAAAATTTTTTGTTTGAAGAAAACAGCAGCGGCAGTAGCTGCGGAGCTTGCACTAATTACCGAAACATAATAAAGCTCTCGTCTCGTGCTTCTTTCATTGTATAAAATTTTGCGTTGAAGTATTAAAAAAAAAGAGAAAATTTTCTTTTTCTCTCGTCTTTCGGTGAGTGTACGTGTGAGTGTGCTGCTTCTCGAGTGGCTGCGCGAGAACGAAAATGTCAATACACAAGTTTCTTTCTCTCTCGCGAGCGGTAGGTTTGTTAAGTCAATCTTTAAAACGCGCCGCCGCTGCGTGATTATCGCTAAACGTTTCAACGAGCTGCTTGTGTTTCGGCTTCTCCTTCCTTTTTTTTTTCCTCTCTCTCTCGGCCAACCGACAGACGTGTACGTTGTATGTTGTACGCGTACGTGATCGAAGATTTCTAAGAAGCTCTGCGCGTATAGGCAGCATCGACGTATATTGTTTTAAATAATTTCGAAATTTTATATATTCGTCGAAAAAGAGTGAAAGTCGAAGAAAAAAAATCAGCAGAGGCTTTGAAAAAAAAAAAATTGTTTGTCGTTTTATTCGGTCGACTATATTATATATATAGTCGATGAGTGGCTGCGGAAACTTCAGAGGCTCGCCGCCGACGCGCCGTGCAAACTTAAAGCCTAATGGACCTTTCGTTTTCTGTCCCCATACATTATATGTCGTCCGCTCTATTTGCGCATCAACGGCGCCTACTCTTCTCTTCTTCGACGACTCTTTCTTTCTCTCTCTCTCTTTTTTTTCTTTTTTTTTTCGACGACGGATATCGGAGACACCTATGGATACACAGCCGTCGTCGACGTCGTTGTTGCTCGATCAAACACAGCCTACCGACTTCTTCTTTTTGTCCTCTCTTTTGCCTGCTGGGATGACTTTGTTATTTGAGATTTTTCGTGACGATTTTTGGGGGATGCTGTTGGTACAGCCGACGACAGTTTGCTTAGTGGTTTTTTTTTATTCTGCTGATCTTTCGAAGCTTTTTGAGATTCGATTGAGTTGTAATAATTCTGAATGCTATATTTTAACGTTCATTTCTATACAACTTTCGAACAAAACGAAACATAAACCATTGCATGCCAAAACGGCCCCACAATGTTATTCTTCAGATATAATTAAGCCTCGGGTTCCTAAAGCCCTTCCTATCTATGTTTGCTCATCTCCGACATGGCTGCTGCTTTTCCGGAGTTAAGAGCTTAATCCTTTTTCAGCAGTTTTTCCCTTTTTAAAGCCTTGAGCGCCTTTTCGCTTAATTAACGCTTGCGTTTCAAGACTCACTCTCTTGGGAAAAAAAAATCGTGGCGCCAGGCTATGTATATTGCGATTGATTTGGAGCGGTTTTTGTCTGTAATTCCTATTGTTTGGATGGGGTTTCAAACTGAAAAATGTCCCTGAAAAATAAAGGGCTAAGACACGCGCCGATTCACATCTATTTTTGCGGTTTTTTGAGCGCAAAAGATTCTTTTTTTTTTTAATACAGAAGAGATACAGCGATGATTTATTGTATCGCTTTTTTTTGCGTTGTTTTATCTTTGTTTTGTGCAGCGAGATATAGTTTATTGAGTGTTTTCCTTGTAGCGTCTACATTTTCTAAAATAATAATACAGTAAAAATCTAAAATAAATTTATGCATTAAGAATCTCAACAACTTTCGTCATTATCCAGAACAAACCAGAGTTTAAAAAAAAAATGAAAAAAAAAAGATGCGAAATCGTCACCTCTCGTCAACAATTATTCGATAAGCGACGCACGCGCCCCCGAAACAACTGGAGCGTGGCCGGTCATGATGTATATTGGCCGCGGGAGAGCTTCGGGCCGCACGTGTTATTGCTACTCGATACAGTTTTGCGCGCGGCAGACGATAGCGAAATGCTTAACTGGACCTCGATAACCTTATTAACTCGATTTCTTTCTTTTTTTTTTCGCGAGTGTGTGTGTGTGTACATTACGATAGAGGCGACAAATTTTATGCGCTAACGCCAAAACTCGACGCCGACGCCAAGTATTATCAAAAACGCGATTGTGTTATAACTTTTTTTTTGCTGTTTTCTTTATCGTTATCGTCGTTTCGCTGACTTTTCAATTTTTTTTTGTCTTATTAAAGTTTAATTTCAAGTGCGATCGACGAGAGATGTGAAAAAAAAAGAAACCTAATCACACGTCGTCGACAAATACATTTACATTTTCGTCACTGACCATAATAAAAAATTCTCGACACGCCGCGTCGGGAGATAGAGAGAAAAAAAAGATACTCGCGCAATTTACTTCTTTTTTTTTCTAGCCCACAAATGACAGGCTCAAAGTACGTCGTCCGGAAGGAATCGGACCTCGGTTGCTTCTTTTTTTTTTTCTTTTTCGTCAATCAAGCTATCCATTGTCGATTTTTCCCTTTTACGTATTCCACGCAGGCAATTCCTTCCTTTTTCTCGTTTTTTTTTTTCTTCTTCTTTTGCTCACCTTTTCAATACTTTCAATATACATCTGCGTGCGTATCAATTTCGCACTTCCGAGAGGGAGAAAGAATTCGACTCGACTTTGAGGGCTTATTTTGTGTATTCGAACGACTTTTCTTCGTCTTCTTCTTTACTTACAGCTGACTGTCTTTTCAGGTGCTGTAATCTCTCTATTTTTTCCTTACAATGTATATAAAAGCACTTCAGATATATTGAATGACATAACTTTTACACATTATTTATCTTTCCGATCAACTCCTTCAAAAATCAATTAGAAGAAAACATCCACCCTCGAACATTCAATTTTTCCCATAACCCTCGTCGTATAAAAAGAAAAGTAGAAAAAAAATCAAGGCACACACACACACGCACACATCCTAGTCTCTCCTCGGCATATTTGCTCTTTAGACAGTGAGAGAGAGAGAGGAAACGGGGCGGCATTCAAATATTTGCCGAGCACAGGCAAGAGCAGCAGCAGCTTCAGCAGCAAGCGGCAAGCAGCAGCTTCCATGGGAACTTCCGTGAAAATTTTTCGCGGGAGTAGGTAGGGAAAAAAAAGAGAGAGAAATATCCTCAAGCTCGCTATATGTATGCGGTCGATATCGTGCGGCACAACTCTGCCTCTCTGCCACGCATGTGGCGCCACCCTTTCGTTCCACCACCCCTTCGTTTCTTAGAAAGCGTCACACCAACTTTGTCTTCTTTCGTTTCCAGCTGTATGTATTATATCGGATGGTTAATTTCCATCGAAAAGGCGTTTGAACAATTGTGTAAAAGAGAAAGAATATCGTGGTTTAATTGACTAAACCAATAAAGTTCAAACGAAAGAGAGAGAGAGAGAGAAAGCTTTGAATGTAAAACTCACTTACTCATCAATAAACCGCGCACACTCGATATATAGATGATCAAAAGCTACAGAGAAAATAAAAAGAGAGAAAAGAAAGTCTCGGCGCTAATTGAAGTGGAAAGTAATTCGCCCGTTTTATCGGGTGTTTACATGACAAAGCGCGCGAGCGGCAGTTAGCTTTCGCGATTAAAAAGAGAGAGAGAGAGAGAAACTCTTTTCCTTTTATTTCGTCGGTTGACAAAGAAAAATCTTGTTGCGCGCGAAACAAATTGGACGAGAAGAAGAAGAAGAACGAAGAAGAAGTAGCTCGTTAAAAAGGAACGCCGGCGCCTTCTCTCTCTCTCTCTCTTTCTCTCTCGTGATTCCAGGTAGGTGGCCAGGTAGCGACAGATAACAGTAAGAGATTGGAGGCCACATCACCGGGACAGAGTCATTAGCTCGACAGAACCAACGGCTTCTGTACTCCGCTCTTGCTGATGCTGCTGCTGTTGCTGCCACTGGACCCAGATGTATTTCTCTTTTTCCTTTTTTTTCGGCTAATCGAATGAGACGTTGCAGCTCTCTGTGGTTTTACCGATTTTTTGTTTTTGTTTTATTGCTCGATTTGTTATATAGTTGCGAATAACGTATTATATATCGTCTTTGAAGATTTTTCGCGAATGAAAATCAGCTTCGGATAACTCGACAATCGCCGTCCATCATTCCGCGAATATTTTCTCACGAATTCACTGACCAATCTTCCGCGCAGAATTTCATATCGATACGAAAAAAAAAGGAGAAGATGCGTGAGTCTACTCATAGAAGAGACGAAAAAAAAAAACGAAGAAGAAGCTCGCGCTTGGAAAAGGTATTCGATAGGCTAATGCCTCGAGAGATTAGCTATCTCTCGCGCTAATTATTTGGAGCCCTTTGTGTTGTACCGCCACCGCCGCCACCGCCGCCGTCGGCTTTAGGATTATTTTATTTATTGCTCTCTCTCTCTCTCTCTCTCTCTCTCTCTCTCTCTCGCCGCATACCTTTATGTATAATTCCGCGGTTATAACGTCGTCGTTCAATAAATAATCAAACTGCTACCTATATCTTCTTTTATTATTGAAAAAAACCCGAAACAATATCGTTTCTTCTTTTTTTTTTTCTTTTTCAAAAACTTTGGGAGTGAATTATCGACCAAGTGAATCCTAATTGGCGGAGGTATTATATATACGCTATAGTGAAAGCTTTGACCCGACGAAGTATACATACATAAGCTAATAGACGAGAGCTATAACATGCACGACGTAGAAAGAGAGTTGAATGGGGTAGAAGAGAGGGATGGGGGGCGGGAATGATCAATCTCCATAATGGGGAAACTTCAGTCGCGTGGCACCTCCCATTACACCTGGCTCTATATCGATATACTCATACACACACACACACCGACATCAACACACGAAACATCTATTAAGCCACTTGCCTGCTTTGACGATCGATGCTTATACACATATAATACTTTGACGTGCGACTTTATTATATTATTATATATGTAATTTTTAAGTTGTATAGCGATTATGATTAGCAGTCTGTCCCAACGATTTGTTTTTTTTTATTATGTTGCAGACGATACTCAACTCGATGCACAAGTATCAGCCGAGGTTTCATCTCGTCCGAGCCAACGACATCCTCAAGCTTCCTTACTCCACGTTCAGGAGTTACGTTTTCAAGGAGACTGAATTCATCGCCGTCACTGCTTACCAGAACGAGAAGGTTTGTTATTATAAAGTTCTTCTTCTTTTTTATATTATATATCCGAGAAATCGTTATTCGCGCGCTATGATGAAAAGTCGCCGCTATATAATGAACCATCATCGTTTACACGCTTTAGATTCAAGATCGTTTCGAGGAATCCAAAGTTTCTCGGTACATACATAAAAATTTTTTTTTTCTGTGTCTCATTTCTAAATTAGTAGTTCGATATCGCTCGATCGATTTAAAAAAAAAAAAAAATCGGCCTAATCTCTTAACGCGCGGCGGCACCTCTTTTTCGAAAAAATTTCATTTCGAGAGAGATAACACGACGAAAGCACGCGCAGGCTTATAAGGAGAGCAAAACAAGGCAAAGCACTGTCTTTTAAAGCTTAAGCTCTCGGAGAAAAATCTCTCTTGCGGCGGTGCGGGTGACGGACGAGTTGAATGGAAATCGACAAGCAGCTTTATATGCCGAAAGAAGAAGAAGAAGAAAAAAAGTATATATTTTATCGCGACCTTGAAGCACACGCTCGCGCGGCAGGCTTTCAATGGGGCTTTGTGCGACGGTCGCGGCGGCGGCGGCGTCGTACGATTATCATTTGTCGGCGATAGTTTTTCTTACGGCCGATATAATATACATCACTTGATTTATTTATTATTCGTGCCATGCGCGGGAGTTTTGTAAATAAATATACATTTTTTGTTTGTTAGATAAAACATTTGCGTTATCGTGCAGCGATTAAAAGTATGAAGTGATGATGACAGTTTGTTTCGAAACAGCAAAAAAAAAAAGCTAATTAATTTGTTATCTTCTCATTTTGTTCACAGATCACGCAGCTGAAAATCGACAACAATCCATTCGCGAAAGGATTCCGGGACACGGGCGCGGGCAAACGCGAGAAAAAGTGAGTATTTAAAATAGACGATCCTCAAACTCTCTTTTGCCTACCCCCCTTTTCGATTAATTTGCACCCTAGATATATATAGAGAGAAGACCACCACTTCATTTGTATTCAATATCGAAAGGGGAGAGGAGGCTTTCAATTTTCATCGAGTTATCTGTACATACACGCCGCGTGTTTACGTATGCATAGAATACACACACACGCGCGCGCGCGAGCTTAGATCATACGTATATTGTTAATAAATACTTTGAAGCTGCAGCAGATAATTAAGTTCGGATACATGCTATATAGTTCAACGAACGCGAGTAAAAGAACGTCAAGTGGTGTTTCTTTTTTATATAATCGATGACATACTAACTGCTCTCTCTCTCTAAAGAGGAATGTCGATGTGTTCGAAAGTATATATACTGCGCGTCTTTAACACATCTCTTCGACCAAAAAAAGTAAAAAAGGAAGCATTTCGTTCGCGCCAGAAATCCAATATGGCGCGCGGGGTCTCTTATATATTTCACGCATCGTTTGCGCACCGCCAAGAACTTTTTTTTTTTTTTGCTGCTTCTTCTTCGCTGCGATGACGATGATTCGGACTGTCGTTTGAATTTCTTCGTCCTCGGCTAATTAGTCTTTGTTCTCGTGCACGTCTCGTGGAGTTTTGGAAAAAAGAAGAAGAACAAGAGTTTTAGATACAACGCGAGATAAGATATTATAGAAAATTTGAATATTATCGATGGATCTTTTTTTTTTTCGGCTTCTTTTGATTCGGATATTCGAGAGGTGACGATCGACGCATCTTTTTTTTTTTTAATTCGTCCGTTGATGATGAAATGATTATCGCTCAACTCGAGAGCATCACTCAATTAAAAAAAAATTATCAAAAAGAAAAATAAAAAGGAATCGTCACAAATTGAAATACAGCTCGAGGCGAAATATAAAATCCAAAGTCGTCGTCTTTGTCGTTTCGCTTGGCGTTTAAGCAGTCAAGCCTTGTCACCGCAGTCGTAGAATTTCACGGGAGGGTAAAAGTTTCGCGGTGAATTTGCGAGGGAGAGTCTCTCTCGACTCTACTCTCTCTTTGCGGGTGATGATAAGACGTGAAATGCGTAAGCGAAATCGAAGGGGGGTAAGGGGGGAAGAGCACACACCACGAAATGTTTTGTGAATAGAACTGCCACGCAGATATATATACGTATAGTCGGCTTGTGATTTTAATTCCGTCGAACATCCCTCACTCTCTCTCCCCCTTTTTTTTATCATGGTATGGGTAGTAGCAAACCGCTAAAAACGACGCCTACGGTGCGAAGATGCGTCGCCTTTGATGATTAATCCTTCTGCGCGTGCGCGATGAAACTTCTATGTGTGCGTGTATAACTTCGATTTTCGCCCACAAGTTTCTCAGCTGCTTGTTGGGATATTACACTTTCTGGAAAATTCGGCTATTTTATTCTTGAAACAATAAAAAAAAACTATCGTATCGAAAGTTAAAAAAAAAGGCAAATTACGCGTTGAATAATAAATAAAACTGAAACCACAGGGTAACCGCCCTCCTAACACAACTATAGATATAGCAGCAACACGCAGTCTTGCTATGCTAATCCGATGATTGGCCGTGTTCCAGAAAAGTAGAAGGGGTGGGAGGGTGCATAGAACAACTGCGTGAAACCCTTATTCTAATTAGCCGACGCTTTGCAAAGCCCCGTTTTGCATATTTTCTCGATTAGAGCTTCTGCTACTGCTACTGCCTTTCCTCGTGGGTCGTCGTATAGTCTAAATCGTCCAAGCCGACGGCTAGAGTATTTTTGATATCCGGACCTTTTCCCTAAACGCCGCAGTATGCTTCTAAAGCGCGAGTTTATACTAATCGAATTGTCGCTTTATAGAGAAGAGAAAATTCGCTTGGCCTTTTATTTCCATTTCATTTACTTCCGTGAAGCGATAAAAATAGAAAGATAAAAAAAAAGGAGACTTCACTGTCACGCGATACACGCTATAGACAGAGTCTACTTCAGCGCTAGACGACTGCTACTTCGTTCTACTTCAGCGACGTTGTGTGTTACGTGCCAAGAGAGAACGAGAGAGAGAAAGAGAGAGCCGCAGGCGCAAGCTTGATCGCATTACACGGCATTAGGGAGCGCTAAGCTTCGTCATCGTCGTCGTCGTCGTCGCCGTCGTCGTCGTCGCCGCGCGCAAGTCTCTCGCGCGACTTACACGAGACTTATAGTTAGATATATAGGTGTGCGCGAAAAGTATATTCGATCATCGTGATGACGATGATGATTATTATTATTACGTTCTAGAAATTTTGGTTTTTTCGTTTGAGCAATTTATTGATTGCTTTTTTTTTAATTGATGACCGAACATTATTTTTTTTACGGAGATTATCATTGTGAATAAGGAATGAAAATCGAAAAGTTCTAAAAAATTTGATGAAAATTTTTACGACATTGCGGTGTGTCTATTATCGTGCGCGCGCGCGTGTCAATCGATAATTTAATAGAGAAAAGTGTGTCGTTAAAAGGATTGAGACTCTCAAAGCCAGCTTGTACCGATTTGTAACACTTCTTTAGGCTTGGAGAATTTGTCGATGTACTTTTTTTTTCTTTCTTTCAAGGTGAATTAACAATTATCGTTTTTTGAAGTAGCTTTTTGATAAAAGAATAAAATTTTTTTTTATGCTATGCGTACAAAACAAAATACGTGATAAAATTCATTTGCATTGACATACTTAATGCTAGGATAGCATTACAGTTTGTAATTGTATAATATCGCTAAAATTCATTCACAATTACCTTCGATAACTTCACAAATCATGTATACGTACATTCGAAAATAAAAAAAAAACTTCAACGCAGATAATCACGTTAAAAACCAAAGAAACCCTTCGTCGGAAAAATCAGTATGAGGTCGACTCGCACGACTCGCTGTAATCGATGACTAGAAAAGAAAACGAAGGCGCAAATCTCGTGGTAATCATCGCGCGCGATCTAGATGTCGCGACTCGCGGCGCGTGTCTGCTTGAAAGGATTCTCTTTGCTTCGCGCGTGGAAATTGGATTTTTCTGTGTGCACTCTCTCTCTCTCTCTCACAGCGACTCTCTGGCAATTGGTAAAAGTCGAAGTACTCGCTTGTTCTAAGGCTTCTCTATACTCTTTCTCTCACTTACTTTGTGTAATATCACGTCTACGTTTGTTCGCCAACACACACACACACACACACACACACACACACACACACACACACACACACACACACAAATGTGCAGTATGTTTCTTGTCTAATTTTATTTCAGCTGATTTTCTCGTTTATCAAAAGCTCCGAGACTATCCCGACAAACATCATTATTGCTTTTGACATGAAAACAATAGAAAATTTAAAACTATCCTAAAAAGTCGACGAACCATCTATCGTCACATATAGGTATACCTATAATAATATGTGGGAGAGAGAGAAAAAGGGGGCGTCCACAGCCGATGAGGTTGTCGCAGTAGCTAAGCCACGGCAGTATTACAAGCGCGTGCGCGCGTCGTATTTAACTTGCGAAAAGTCGCGTCGAAGCTGCAATTAAGATAATTTCGCGCTCGCGCCATCATACAACCCATACGCGCATGCCACGTATACACACACACACACACACACACACACACAGCGATATAACGTTGTTTGTACACGCGCGGCATTTGCAGCGATATA
The DNA here is from genome assembly GCA_035047105.1 of Galeopsomyia nigrocyanea. Classification (NCBI taxonomy): domain Eukaryota; kingdom Metazoa; phylum Arthropoda; class Insecta; order Hymenoptera; family Eulophidae; genus Galeopsomyia; species Galeopsomyia nigrocyanea. The sequence goes on along the minus strand of JAWWMK010000020.1, from coordinate 1,465,792 downwards.
AGCAGTCCACTGTTTTTTTTTATTGTTACCTGTCGACTCGTATGCTAATGTTTTGGTGCCGTAGCGATTTGCCACCGTGTGTTATACGTGGTGTTCGAGAAACACACACACACACACACACACACACACGAGTATAAGAACGAGGTTTTAAATACCGACGACTCGTTTTTGCTCTCCGCGTGTCGTTCGAAAGGCGCGCGCTTTTTTTTTTCGTTCTCTTTTCAGTATATATACAGTAAAGAACAATATGAACTAACGATGAATTTCGCAATTACTTTCTGTTGCAGTAGGCAAGCATTGCTGACGGTGTCGGGAGGCGGCTCAAGGCTGAGCAGCAGTTTGGGCGGACCAGGCTCGCCGGACAAGCGTCGCTCGTCGAATTCCGGCAACGATTACCTGGACGACGACGACAAGCTGCTGGACGTCGTGGGGCCCGACACGCCGCATCCCGCGAGATCGCACTCGCGAGATCGCGACGAGAGATTGGGCGGTCTGAGCGATCGCGGCGACGGCAGCGAGTCGTCGGGTTCGGAGAGCGGTGGCACGGGTCTGACGAGTCATCACGGCTCGTCGGACGGCCCGAGGCCCGACGTGTCGGTCGGTCCACCGCTGCATCCACCGCTCCTACCTTACCTCTATCCACCGGTGCCCGGTTTGTATCCCGGTCACGGTCACCTATTGCCGCCGAATCCGCTGGGTTTGCACGGCGGCGTGACGCCGGGTATGCTGTTCAACGCTCAATTGGCACTGGCAGCGTCGCAACATCCGGCACTGTTCGCCGCTCACTATCCTCACCCGTTGGCCAGTCCATTGCACTCGCTGAAGGGACACAGATTCGCGCCCTACAGTTTGCCGGCGCCGAGTCACGGCTCGGCATTCGAGACCGTGACTCCGGGTAGTCGCGGCACGACGATGAGTCCAAGATCGCCACCGCCCAGGCCACCGACGGGTTCGCCGACGCCAGCTAGCGCCCAAGCTGCGTCCGGGGAGCTCAAGAGTATCGAGAACATGGTGAACGGATTGCAAGAGAAACGGCCGAGGTTGAGTCCTGAACTGGACAGAGGTGGTGGAAGTAGCCCGTGACAGGAGCAGCAGCAGCAGCAGCGAGATCATAATTCCGCGGAGTCGACTATAACTCTACGCTCGCTGGACGAGCAGAGGCAACCGCCTGACTCAACTAGCTCCTCGTAGCAGCCGTCAATCTAAAGAAAAAAAAAGTGCAATTGCTATTAATGTGCGGGGGATATATACATGTACATGTGTGATCGGCGAGACGCCACGATAAGGACGACAACGCAACAGCTCTCTATATATATACACGTGCAGCCCACGGAGTGATTATGTGATTGGGACAATTTTTTTCTTCGTAATAGACGCTGCTGCTCATTTTCCTTTGTTTCCTCGAAATGGCGGACTTTAGCGGCCATTTTGTCATGCGCGAAAGAACAACAAAAATCTGTTTTTTTTTGTTTGTTTTTTTAAGGGTGTTCGCCACATTACTATATTAGTGCTCGCAGCGCTCCCACGTTGCAAATCGGAAATCATTCATTATTTGTTCTTTTTCACACCAAGCCAGCACTTTGTAAAACCGCAAAATCCATCACGTTTCCTCCTCTGCGAAAGACGCAAGCCCGCGCGCACGCGAGAGTGTGTTTAAAGAGAAGGAAGTTTCGAGTGAGACAGACAGAGATGTATATTATAATATATAGAGAGTAAATGCATCCTCCGCGACTGCCACATACACACACACACTACTATATTAACGCGCGCGATGAGTCGATGACGATAAACGACGATAATTACAAAAAAAAACAAGAAGATTGTTTTTTTGATTTTGTTTTCGCGTGTAGGCTCGATAAGGATTTCATCTATTAAACGATATAATTGCAATATTAAGCGCATTCTCTTAAACTATCTTGCAGTCCCTTTGTACATACGTGACCCTAGGTGATATTAAACACGATATCCGATTTATAAATAAATACAAGTGAACAAAGCAACAAATAAGGAATTCAACATCAAACTCTCTATTATATACTCCGCGATGTCGAGTATCTAAATATGTATATCCCAATTGACCGTTTTCATTTATTTTCTTCGCAGGAGAACATATATTAAAAGCAAAAGAGAGAAAGATAGATAAAGAGAGTGGCGACGAAATAAGAATAAAAAGAAAAAAGCAAATAAAAATATCGGGCGACGACTTTTTGTGATCCGATCATTATCTTACGTATGTAGTAGTTAGGCGTTTGTGAGTGAGTGTGTGCTTGAGGCGGCACGAAAACTTGTATAAAGCGTAGACATTGATGTAGATAATTTTAACGATGCGTATGCTTGTGCGTGTGTCTGTGCGAGTGAGAGAGAATATTAAAAGAAGAAAAAATAAAATAAATTTTAATCTTGCCGCGTCGTCGATGATCTGATTCTCGTTTTACCTCCTTGTAGCGCGAGCGCGCATCATCCGTTGGAAATATATATATAAGTAATGTGGCATGCCGAGAGAAAGCGAGCAACAACAGCAACAAGAATTAAAAAAAACCATGTAGTGAACTAGGCTAGTCCGATAGCTGCACCTGTATCATACACGTGTATCATAATTATAGAAATTATCAAGCAAAACTAGGAGGGGGAGAGAACATTGGCGCATATGGGAGTCGCGAAAGAGAGACAGTGAGAATGAATAAAAAGCTATTATTAACCCTACAATGCTATTAATAGTGGGTTCACCGATTAATTATATTTTTTTTTCGTCTTCTTCACTTCTTTTTTTTTCTCTTGTTTCTCCCCTCTTAACTCGCTCATTTTTACTTCCTCGTTAATTGTAAATTTTTATCGACAAGCTTCTGTGTTTTTTTCTTTCTTTTTAATTTTTTCGTTTTTGGGGCACGTGAGCAATAAAAAAAACAACTTGGCGTATAATTATCGAGAAAAAAATTCTTTCCAATTGGTTAGTCCGAGAACAAATCATAAAAATGTATTAAATAGTATAAATACACTATTATTTGTTAAAATTGTCTGTAGCATACGATACTGTATTTAAAAATTGTTATCTTCTTTTAAATTATAAAGAAAAAAGTATATAGAGTAATTACGTACAAATACAATTACTTCTCCTTTCTTTTTCTTAGCAATAAGAAATAATTTTTAACGGTGTAAAAAGTTTTCGAATTATATCTTTACGTGTAGTAATTATAGTCATTGTATATTTGTAGCATGAAGTAATAATTAAATTAATAAAAAATTGAGAAAGCGTATGAAGTATGTCTTAACTATCGTACAATTTAATCCATTTTTGTGATCAATTGACATTTACCAGCAGCAGAGCATCACCACGAGTAAAAGAGTGTAAACGTGCAAAACATATTGGCATTGCAGGGTTAAAAAATAAAACAAAAATTTTTTTTTTTCATTAACACGTTTTAATTTTCTTGTCGAAAATTGTTCGTACTGTGAGAGTCTTCGTTTTCCTTTTCGACTGTGTAAATTCTTTTGTCAAGTAAGAAACCCAACACTTTTCGGTATACTTGCATGTAAGTAGAAAAGTGTGGGTGCAGCCTGTCGAACGCTTTTTCGGAAATCGCAATGCCTCTTTTTCACATCACACGTACGAAAAATATTATTTTGCAAATTATTTTTTTTTTTCGGTTTGTACTTTTATCACGAGGTAGACGCGAATTTCGAGACTGCGCCTAGCGATGCGTGTTGAAGAAACTGAAAAAAAATAATAAATTTTATCAAAATAACAAGCGACTGACGATTTTTATTGTGTTTAGCAAATTGTGGTCCATGTTATTGAATATTGTACATGTATATGAAGTAAACAAGCGCATGGCGGGCTTTGAAGCGAATCGAAGAAGACGATGAAAAAAAAAACAAGCAATAATATATAAAAAAAATAAACGAACAAGGCTCCGATCGCTCGCACTTTTCCACGAATTTTATTCCTCGTTTGCGAATGGAATTTTTCGTCTTTTTTAAGACGAATTATTCGCCTCCCCTTTTAAGATGGAATTTTTCGCCCTTATAAGATGGAAAAAAAACAAACGTATTCCTATCGCTTGTATTGTATATTGTACACTTTTAGTCTCCGAACCTTCCGAAAGATCCACACGATTAAAAATTATATATTAATTTAAAAATAAACAAACTGTCTTATTATTCATTCTTACCCTATATCAAAACACCATCAATTATTTATTTTCAATTTTTCTTTTCATATCTGAAAATTTCAATGCATCAAAATTATAATTAAAATAACTGAAGAGAACATGATCGAAATATCCGCTAAATTTTCATTGAATCTATCAAGAAAAAATCTTAAAAATTTCGATATAAATCATTGAAAAATTTACAAGACTACTCATATATAAATTCACCCGTACAAGAAAACAATTGTTCTCCCTCGTTCATTTCCACCGCAAGCTTAAAGCTTCACGCAAGCACGTCTTCTTGCACCTCAACAGCCGCTTCGTAAAAAAAAACATTCAAGTAAAAAAGAAACGAACCAAGAATATATATACCAAAGACACGTACGTCGTCGTTCCCAACGCGCGCGCGAAACAAATTATTCGCCGCGCGAATAAATTTCTCACCATCGTTTCCACCGCGCCATCAATTACGCTCTTTCCACACATACACACACACACACACTGTCATTCTTACATACAACGCGCGGTCCGACATCAAAAGGCAAACGTTACGTTTCTCATCCATATTTACGAAATAATCGTCTATCCGTTTTTTTTTTCTTCTCTCTCTCTCTCTCTCGCTCGCTAATTGTTGCAGTTGTCGATCGCTTATGAGGAATCGCGCGTAGATAGAAGCGGCAAAAGCGCGCTGAAATATTTTAATTAGCCGTGAGAGAGATAAAAATACTCTGCGCGTGAAACTGAGTTTTAATTTGATTCCTTAAACGAACCTCTGTGTGCGTATGTTTGGTTAATTGCAGGAAGACCATAAGCTCGAGAAAACAATTAATGATAATGGATAATTAGGCGCGCATGCGAAATCTTGATTAATTCGCGCGCGCGAGCCGGCTTTTCCGTCTATACTATACGTGCGAGCTGCTCATTATTTCGCCTTTACGTTTAGTTAGCGGCGGCATGATATGTGCACCGCGAGAGAGTTGGGGAGACGATTATATGACTGTCGATTTGCTGCGTGTTTTCATATCTTGCACCACCTTTGATGCTTTTGCGCGGCTACGGTTTGCATATGATCAACAGGAATTTCAAAAATGCCGCGAAAATTATTAATCAATTTTTTTCAAGTAAAATTTCATAAATGATACTTTACTTCGTACATTGAAAGTAAGCTTCAGACTAATCGTAATTCTACAAAATTAAAAAATAAAATCACGCGAATATAAAAAAGATCACAGCCAGCCGCACGCAAAATAAAAATAAAAAAAGAAATTAATCGTTTCATATATACAAAAGTATATAGACTGTCGGCGTGCGCATCGAGCCTTTGGCCGTAAGCCGCAAAAAAGGAAGCAGAAATTACATAAGAGAAGAGTGGCCAGCAGCAGTAGCTACTCACTCCCTCTCTCTTGCATGGACAAAAATTAGCCGTATATCCTGCGTGCACAAAGTGTATAGGGCCCATAGGCCACTTCCCTTATGTCGAGAGAGGGGGCGAAAAAAAAAAACAGAGAACCGCACGCGCTCAATCATCTAATTTTCCCACAGCGAGCGCGCGACAATGTACGAATCGAGAACAAAAGGCCCAAAGAGAGAGAGAGAGACAGAGAGAAAAGGAACAGAGCAGCCGAATACCAAAGCATTTCTGCTTTGTCGGCAAAGTAATTGAACCCACTCTCACTCTCTTAAAAACCTCTCTAAAACAATAAATAAATTTTGCTCGCGTGATGCAGATTTTCATTGATTAATGTTTTAGCGCTTGATTTATGAATTATGACGTTTATCTTTATCAATCGATCGCGCCGTCTTCGGTGTGAAAATTATACTTGTCGTTGATTAACACTTGCGTAAGGCGCTACACATCGAGATTATTAACGTTACCTAACGTACATCAACCGCTGTAAGGTAATAGTTATGACGTTTTAGTAATTTTCTCTATTTCGACGATGAGAAAAAAAAATTACGATGACGTTCTAAGCGTGTGACGTTTTTTTTTTAAATCGATTATCTCGGTGACGGTATATATCGCGTTTATTAATGAAATTAATCGTCGATGACGATCGTTTGGGAAATTTTCGTTTTTTTTTTGAGTTCTCGAGTGTGTATTTGAGATATAATTACGACGTATATAGAAATAAATTAACACTGCTGGTCATTTTACATACGCAAGAATGACGCACAACGCACTGAATATTTTCGTCACGGCAATATCGTTCGACCATATGATGACGACTAATTTCGATTTCTTTCTAATCGATATGTAGTTTTTCGCATATAGAAGAACGATCGATGACATACATGTAAATAATTCAAGCATTCGTCCATATACCATCAAAGTTACATATATTCCAAGCCTCGTAAGTATCATCGGAAGGAAAAAGTGTCACGCGAAAGTAAAGGAGCTTGAAAGCTACGTTATATACATGATATTATAGTTTCGAGTGGCCCTGCCTCGATGCTGGAGGTTAATTATAAACTCGCTCGGCGAAACGAAACCCGACTAGTCTTTTAATTCTCGAGAAGTTGTCGATATATAGCTGAAAGTTTCTCTCTCTCTCTCGTGTACTTGACATTAATTCGTCGGATCGACGTGTCTTTTATAAAAGCGAGCTTTTTTTTTTCTCTTTTTTACTTTAAATATTAATCAGACAAACGACTCTGACGATATAGGTGTTACTAAACGACTTAAAGAGTTTGGAATATCCAAATAGTTTTTCGAACCCCATTACGCGGATGATGAATAGCTCGTGTTTGATTGAATTTTTTTTTTAATTTTAATAAGCACGTTCTCACAAGCAGGTGGTGATTTGAATACGAATGATTAATTAGTATACTTGTTTCTTTTCGTAAGCGTTCTATCGACGTGCGTAGCTAAATATCAATTTGATGCTCGAAAATGATTATATCGAGGTACTTCTTCAAGATTTTTAACTGTAAAGAAACTTTTTGTTGGTATCACGAGTGATCAGTAAAAGTCAATTAATCATCGTAAACGACCACCATATGAGAAAAATCATTTAAAAAAAAAAATGCAAAAGCGAATCTAATCGAAACTATACAGCGTTTTCGTTCGAATCCGCCATAATCACAAAATTCCGCGCTCGCGCGTTATAATATGCACCGGCACTCGCGAGAGAGAGACAGAAAACTTATATAAAAAGAAACGAGTGGTGCGCGATCGGCCGAGGCATTAAAATACGATCGCGTTCGTTGGAATAAATAAGAAGAAGAAGAAAAAAAAATAAGGAGAAGAAGAAGAAGACAGCGCGCGAAGCCGGTTCGGATCAAAGAGGGGAAATCAAAAGATAGTTTCGAGCGCCGCGCTTTTATGACATCGATAAATAATCGAGTGGTGCGGCGGCTGCGGCAAGGCGCATATGTATATATGCGAATGAAATTTCAACTGATTTTCATTTTCACGCGGAGAATAAAGGGCCGCCTGCGTCGATTATTATCTCGTTAAAGCTAATTGCTCCATTCCTATTGGCTATGATTCTTTTTTTTTTCTTCTTCAGAAATTTTGATGGTAAATCAGCGTTATGGAAATCTTATATTCATCGCGAGAGAGGAGGTTTCGGCGGCGGCGGCCACACGCACCGTATATAGCTTCGAAAAGATGTTGAAGTGTGATTTGAATGGCTTATCTCGATCGTTTGATCGATATAAATGGAAATTTTATTGCGTTGGCTTCGCTTAATGAAACTACTTTTTTTCAAAGTCTAATGACGATCCGTGTGTATGTTTTTTTTTTCTGCTCGTTCTTTCTTTCGGGCACACGTGAAAAATATGAGGATTGTTGCGATGGGAATCGATACTGGATTTTTATTCATATATGTTATTTATCTTGACGTCGATGATACGCGTTATGAGATGAGAACGCGAAGAAAAATAGTATTTGGTATGTGTGGTGCGTTTTGGAATGATAATTTTATGAATATAACTGTTCGTAACGACTATCACATATTTCGATGGTAGTGTGTTTCCTTGTGAAAATAACAAGAATATAAGTATAGAAAAATATTAAAGTTAAATGTCTAATCAATTGGAAAATTAAGAACGAAAAAACGTACTTTGTTCATGAAAAAATTAACGCTCAACAATCATACACGACACTTAAAAAAAGCCATCACTCGACAACTTCAATTGCAATCACTCAAACTCCGACAGTCCATCTACAATCGTACATCACAACTATATACACACACACCACATTATAAATTCATTCCCTCGAACGAACTCGCGAATAACCATACTTACGCATCCACCAAAGCGAGAAAAAAAAAAGAACGCGTACCTACGCGTCTCGCCCATGATTTTTCGCGTGAGTTACGTAAAAAATCGTACTTTTCTCACTATCGCTAGCAGCAGTGGAGTCCGCGGAAAAAAAAGAAGAGAATGGATATATATATGCACGCGTGATGCGCGGCGCGACTTCCTGCGGAAGGACGGTAATGACAGTGATTTGTAAAGTAGTAATGACACCCTCGTCTACTCTCCTCATCGTCTCACTTTTTTTTTTGTTATTCCATACTGCGACGAACGAACGACCCTCCTTGACCGCGACGAAAAATCCAAATTGGATGAACCTTTTGATCGTTTAACCGTGTGATTAGAGTGCAGCTTTTCGGCCGAGGAAGGAAGAAGAAGCAAAAAAAAAAAAAAAAGAATTCCGAACGGCATTCCTTTTACGCGATTGCCGGATTCACCTTTTGCCAGTAGCGTTGCGGCTTTGGGGGATACATACCATTAGAGTGTGTATTTTAGCACCTACTTCGGCAAGGCTTCGTGCTGCTGCAAGTTGTGCGCGCCGGTTGTAAATTTTCAACCTCTTAGCGGCTACTTTGCGCGAGTTTTTTTTTTTGTTTTGTTTCGTTCTCGCGCGCGCGAACTTTAATTGATGGTTCGGCGAATTGAGTATGTGTGAAAAAAGAAAAGAATCTCGTTTTCGAGCAAACGAAAAATGTCAATGTGACGAAGAGAAAAAAAATCTCCAAATTTTCAGGAAAAATTCACACTTTCATAGCCCTCTCTCGACAAGCGGCAAAACGCTTTTTTTTTTGTCGGGGAGAAGGGCAATAAGTCGAAGCTCGCGGGTACTAAATCGTTCTTCGAATCCCTCTGCCGTTCGAACTTCATTCCGCAATTACGATGCTTCTGCAGTGGCGGGATCGTTTTGCGTACGCGTTCCCAGCTTGTCCAAAAAAAAAAAAAGAAAGAAAAGAAAAAAAAAAGGTGCCTCAATTCCGGTAGCTTTTTCGGCTCTCTCACTCGCAGAATGCGACAAAGGCTTTGCTGTCTTTTCTGTGTGTGAGTTTAAATAAATCTCTCTCTCTCTCTCTCCCAAACGAATGAACGTTCGCGCGCGCGAGCCTCTCTCATTTACACTCCTATACCTTATACGATTTACTGGCCTCGGAATACAATGCCAATGCTGTCCGCGGCCTCCTTTTTAAGCGAAATACCGCCGCCGTAGCCGAGCGACGACGACGACGTCGCGAGTGAAAATTCTTCTATACGCGACTGAAAAATTGGCTGTACCCGCGCTCGCGTACGGAGTTTATGTATATCGCTGATCTCTCGTGCGCGGCGATCGATTTATACATTTGCATTTCTATCGTATATAATAAAGAGAGAATGTCAGGCGAAAAATATGGGCGTGGTTTAATATTATACGGCAATCTTATACCAATCGTCGTTGCGTATATACTCGCAAGGTTATTACGCCCAAATTTACGCGCGCGAAAAAAAAAAAGAAAGTTAAAATGCGCGGAATGTCCAAAGTATATACAGCGCATGCGAATCGGCGTGCACGGTTAAGCGTTTTCATATATGTATATATATATATATATTAATGGTCCACGAGAGCATTATCGGTCGGCATTTTACAAACGAGCGCCGACAAACGCTGTTACACACATATACGCGATATAGGTATATGAAGTTCAGGGGGGTTTTTTCGGCCGCACGCTGCGCCACGAGAGAGAGAGAGAGCCGCGTGCGCGTAGCTTTATTAACAGCTCCTCGACGCCGGTAACGGCTGCTGCACTGTGTGTCTGTGAGAGAGAGAGAGAGAGAGAGAGAGAAAGGTTCTGATTAATTTATCGGCTGACGCTGCTATGATACGACCCATGCTGAGAGTTATCGCAACTGCGGATGCTATTATGCTAAGTAGATGCAATGCCCAGAGAGGATCGGAAGGAAATTTTTTTTTTTTTGGAGCGCGAAGAGAGTTTGGTGTGTTACCGCGGATTGAATATGATTTGTTTGATTACGAGGGTTGATCGATGAAACGTTCAGCAAAGTGAAAAGATTTATTTTTGCAAATGCAAACCGAAATTATACACGTGACGCATGGAAGATTCAGATATAGGTATAGGTATTATATACATATTCTTAATCGAGTCCTTGAGTTCTATATGCTCTAAGCAACTCACACACACAGACACAAACGGCACGCAAGAGAGAGAGAGAGAGAGAGAGAGAGAGAGAGAGTGAGAGAGGTGGTCGTGGCTGATTTGCGATCAATTTGCCCTGATTTACAATCGGCCTCGAGCATCCTCTCCTCACCGCTCTACTCGGTATAAGTGTGTGTGTGCGTGTGTGTGTGTGTGACGTGAAGCTTTGGCTGCTTCTGCTGCTTGCCCTTCGCGCGACGATCGTGCATTCCAAAGGAGAGACTGTCTGTCTATGTGTGTGTTGCGTATCTCTCTGTCTCTCTGGATTTGGAATTCGATTATTCTAACGCTTTTTGAATTCTCGATAGTGTCAAGTTATTTGATTGTTGGATCATTGTTATTTGGAGGGTTGGTGGATTGGGATTGATTTGAAGAATTTTTTCTCAATTGTATTGGGTGCTTTCGAGGATGCTTTCTTTTGTTGAAAATTTTAGAAAGTCAAAGCTTTATCAAAGCTTTGACTTCAACTGCTTAAACTCAAAAATTGAAAATTCAGCTTATCAAAAACAAAAAGAAATCCCCAGCCGATATAAAAAAATTCGCCCAGTATAGTCTCGATCACAACTCCACGGACCACAAGATCACGCGCGACAGCACCAAAAGGGGGATAAAACTTTCTCCTCTCTTTCTGTCTACTCATATGGCTCATCCTCCGTTGGCGTCTTCGTCGGCGCACCTTTCTCCACATACTGCACGCGTGCGCGCACGAGAGAGGAAGAGAGAAAAAAAAAAAACAACGAAGAAGAAGGGAAACGGGTTGCTGCCGAGGCGGCGCCACGTCGCTTTTTGGCTTGAACTCGTATATGTGTGTGTGCTATATGGGCACAAAGAAGGAGAAGGAGAGATGGTAGGTAGGTATAAGGTATATATGCCTCGCGCGCACGCGGGATGGGATAATGCGGCGGTGGCGACGGCGGCTGGTTATTTGTCGGCGCCGCCGCCGCCGCGATGTTGGTTTTTCGGGATGACCCCCTGCGGCGAGCGACCCGCTCTCTCGTCTTCTTCGTCAGAATGTTGGTATATCTATCTATCTTGCTTTGATGATGATGATGATCAAGGTTGTGCGTATATACAACAGCCCTTTTCGTAAGACATGGATATGCAGGTGATACGTATTTTCTATTTTATTTTGGGGAAGGGTGCGTTTGTAGATTTTTTGGGTGACGGATGGGTTTGTTTGTATAGTTCATTGGTTTTTATATAGGTGGATGCGATCACTTGTGAACTCTTTCGGTGATTTAGGTGGATGTGACGATTTAAGGAGAGGATGTTGTTTGGCATACTGAATTCTAAATTGATTTGGTATATGAAAATTAAAATTGGGTTTGTCATATAGTATATAATCAATACTAGCAATCAACAATCGCGAAGCGTTTACATCGAAAAGATCTATAAAAATCAGCACCGTATACCACCGAATACACAAACACTTGGGGAAAAAAGGGCTCATCGTCGAAAAAAAAAATATATGTATAAGAAGTCGAAGGCGCGCGACGCGACAGACAGCTGAACTTCGAAGGATCGAAGAAGAAAAAAAGACAGAGAAATATTTCAAAGTAGGGTCGCGCGCGATCAGGAAAAAAAAATGAAAGGAATCCAAAGCACTCGCGCGCCCATCCAAATTCGTATGTCGAATGGTGTAATATATTTGAATTATGGATTTTTCATTTACAGGTGCGGAAAGCTCATTAGCGAGTTATTTTTTATGTAGTGATACACACGAGAGATTGGAAATTTTCAAAGCCACCCACGAGTTTGGTCGGCTGATTAAGAGGTTTGCGTGGGCTCGTTTGATATGTTGTTACCTCGCGATGTGTATATATATATATATAATATTTATTCATGAAGACGTCGCGGGTTGTAATTTCCAGCTCCGGCTCCTTACCTGTTTTTGGTCTGTGCCGCGCGCGAGAGATGAGAGACATCGTTAAATAATACGATGTTGCCGTGAGATATATGTAATTGCGGCATTAAAAATGAATGATAATATTTTTTTTACGGGAATATGAAAAATTTCAACTTTTATTATTATATAGCGCCCACTTGCCTTCTACACGAGAGAACATTAAAAATGTGAATTCTCAAATCTCGTCTCGCGATATATAATTTTGGAGAGAAACTAGTCGCTCCGTTATCAATCCATAAATTGGCAAAAAAAAAAGCCAGGTGTGAACGTATATTTCAGCCACTCCGCGTTTTAATTGCCGCATTGCATATTCAAAGAGACATGGCGTCGTCGTCGTCGTGATAAGCAACTCAATCTCACCGTCGAGATGATGAAAATGATGCAACCCGAATTTATAAGCGATTTTTCCTGAAAAAGTGGCTTTTGGTTCGTTTTCTCACGCGATCGAGTGTATATAAGTGCCATTAGGCATTAATATATGGACGTGGCGGGCGTCTTTTAATCTCGAACGATATGTGTGTGTGTGTTTCTCTTTTTTAGACCTCGGTCGCTTTTTTCGCCAAATTAGCTAAATCAATATAAATAACGAGGATATCGTTTCCACCTGCGCCGCGATGATTCCACCCCTTTTTTTCGCGATTCTTTTACAGATGTTCAGTATGTATATTTGCTCACTTTTGACTTTTTTGTGACATGCAAACTATGTTGTTAACAAACTACTAAGTAGTTTTGATTTCTGTTTTTTTGTTCTTTCATGGCGTTGAATTGCGTTATTTAGTGTGACTGATGGAGTTGTTCATTTCATTGGTGGATTTTCAGGATGGTTTGAAGAGTCAATCTTCTTACCTCGTCTAAAAATACATCGCAAAAAAAAAACCATTTAAAAACGCATTCTATATCGATGAATATGTCATCAAATTATCCAAATGAAAAAAAAACATAGCACTCATCTCGACTCATTTCCGTAAAAGGTAAAAAAAAGACGAAGAATCGCTGCAGTAGCCATGAAATTCAAACTTCGGATGCCACCGCACGAATAGAGAAATAAAGTGCCAGCAGCAGCAGCGGCAGCAGAAGCCGTAGTGTTGGGATATATCAGCTGACGACGCGATGAGAAACAAAACCAGCACTTAAAAATGTTATTGTCACCCGTATCCCGTATATATATATATATACATATAGCTGGCGCAAAGAAGCCGAAAGTCACGGAGATTAGCTGCTCCTTTAAAAAAGAGAGAGAGAAAAAAGTAGCCACGCGAGATAACGATCCAAGCGACGACTCGTTTTCTCCCAAGTGTGTGAGAGAGAGAGAAGAAGAAGAAGAACGAAGATAAGACTTCAGGTATATATAATGTATACAGATATATACCTTATACGAAGAAGATCGGGAGCTTCGGAAACCGCCAAGGGAAATAAAGTTAAGAGGCATTTGTATCGGTTAGCGGCACCTGCGTCCTGAGTTACGACGCTATGAAACGCCGCCTGAATAATTGGACGACGAGCGAGCGACGACGAGAGAATCGTGTGACCGCGATGAGAGATTCATGCCTCCGAGTCTATGCTATTATATATTATACATACTTCTACAATATAAAAAAAGAAAAAAAAGGGACCATGTTATTTTTATTGAAAGTTGATTTAGTAAAAAAATAAAATAAAAAAAGAAAGATAGAGCCGAAGGCGTAAATTGTACAACGTGACGACGAGGAGGAGAGAGAAGAGAGAAGGCCGTATCACACGACGGGGTAATGTACACATAGTAGAGTAGACTTTTCCCGTTCACGTCTCAATTGGAGCTGCTGCTGCTGCTGCTCTGCTACTCGTGTGATATGTCCGCCTCCGGCTGTGATTACCGGCTTACATACACATGCCTCCGGGACTATGTAGTATACGTGTGTCTTTTTTCTTTTTTTTTTCAATGGCTTCCGCTTCGATGTATATGTATGTATACATACGATGCAATTGTATACGTACATACAAAATGTGGAAATTGGGATTATTCGATTCGTGGAATAGCTTAATTGATTTTGAAACAATGAAAATTACACTCGGGATCGCGACGTGTCGCAAGGATATATTATTATACGAGAAAAATCGCGTAAAATTACAAAACTAAATCGCGCGTTTTTTTTTTTTTTCAATCGTCGCACCGAATGCATAAAACTTTGCGCGCGCAAGGAATTTTTATAGCTCCCGGTGTGTATATGTGTGATTTCTTGCTGTTATACGGAGTTACACAATTTCCACTTTCGTAGGTGTTTCGCGCATACTACACACATATACAAGCGTGATACGTAATTAAAGAACATACTACGTACAATGGATCATCGATAAATATTCAGTGAAAAAAAAAAAACAAGATTGAGGTCGCGAGGAACGAACTGATTGACGAGTATAGCGCAAAAGCTTTTTAATCGTCCCATGCTGCTACTTGCGCGCGCATGCAATTTATGCGCTGTTACATATAAGCGCCGTCGATGTTGCCTTCTTAGTTTTTTTTTTTTTTTTGATGGATTATCGGCCGCGTTTACGGGGCTTTTTAGCGCACTTTTAAACTCGCGTCAGCGAGCGAGTGAGAAAGAGCATAAATATTATGCGCGCTTTTTCAATAAAACTGTATATTATAGTACCGCGGTAACTTCGCGGGAGGTTAACTACATTGTTTCATGCGCGCATGCGGCTATTTATTTAAGCGTCGTTGCGCGCGCGCGTATACTTTTTTTTTTCTTTCTTTCTTTTGCGCTTGATGGTTATTGTCGTTTAAAAAGAATGCGTGCGGTAAGTTTTTTTTTTCTTTTGTATTTTTCGTAAAGCAATGTAATAGAGTTGAGATATTATAGTTTTGTATTGTTGTGAACGATGATTATTGGGTGAATTATCTTGCTTGTTAGTGTTACAGTGATTTTCATAAATTTTTCATGAATTTTCAAGAATCGACTGACATTTGTACAAATTTATAACTCATCATTATTTGAGATTTAGTCAAGTTTTCTCAAGTTGCCTACTGAACTCAAACTTTAACCGATTTTTTAGGCATTGTTTTCAAATCAAAAGTAAGATTTAATATCGCCCATTATTTTTTTTAGCAAACGCTAACATAAATTTACAAAAAAATTATTCATCGATAATCCTACGATTTTTCCGAAAGAACCAATAAAAAATTAACACCTATGCAGGCACTCAAATCGCGCGCGTAAGGGCAAATCACTGGTGCGATTCTCGCAGACACGGCCTTCTCGCGCGAATAAAGAAGCAAGAAAGAAAGAAAGAGAGAGAGACGCCGATGACGAAGCTCAGCGGCAACAGTAGAAAGAAAAGAAAAGAAGAATAAAAAAAAAACCGTAGAGAGAGAGAAGCTCCGCGACGTGACAAGCCCGAGAAAGGATCTCACTCGCGCAAGTTTCTTTTCTGTTTGCTTTGCGCGCGATGATATCATTCTCTCAACTAGATCGCAGCAAACACACTTATACACACACAAGCGTGGGACACAAACAATTTGTTGTTACCTTCTTTTATAGGTTACACTCGTGTAAGCATCGATTTCCGGCGCGGTAGTGCGTTCGGGGAAGCCGTTTAGCATCGATGAAAAGTGTTATGGGCTCGTTTTAAAGCCGCGTCGTCGATTATCTCTGCCCGCCGCTTCGAGTTGTAATTTCGGCCGGATAAATATACCACGAAGGAGAGAGATTATCGACTGCTAGTTTTGGAGCTTTTGAATACCCATTGTTTTAAATCAATGTGTAACGTAATCCGATTGCACAAATTTTCTTGATCCATCATCGTTCCAAGTATATATCATTCCTCTTACAATCTCACCTCAACAACAAAGTTTTACCCATCGTAAGGTGTTCATCATCGCGTAGTAAAAAGCCCATCGTAAAAACCGTCCACTCTTCTAAGTAGCAGATGCAAAAGGCATAAAAAAAAAGCCACCAAAAAGAAGAAAAAAAATGCGTTGTGCGTGCTGTAATATATAGAAAACACCGGGCGACAACTGTCGCGCCTAGTCCTTAAAAAAAAAAAAAATAAATGTAAGATGCGGGGCAACGGTTTCACGCAAACAGGTGTATAGTTGATATAGCTGCAGATGTCCCTCGAGAAATCGCTGGTAGATCCGCACGCGCGGCTATACGGCAATTAACCGCGCGCTCGCGCCGACGTGTCGTATAAAATACGCTGAAAAGCTGATTATGGTGTTGATGAGTTTCACCTCTCTTTTTATTTTCCCTCTTCGAGTGCTGAATGAATGATTGACTCGCGATTAATAAAAAAAGAAAAAGAAAAGATGAAATATTTTTTTTTTTTTTTTGTAAAATCACCTGTCAATTCTAGGTACTCGTCAAATTCCAGTGGACGTCGGTGTGCATACGAAAACGTCTCGAAAAAGGGAAACGAGGCAGACGGAGAGCGTTTCATCGACAGCTGTCTTGGCTTAATTGGCCGTCTCTAGGCTCCGCTCTTTTTTTTTCTTCTTCTTCTTTACGCGCACGACGATGGACTATTGAAAATGGCGCGTTTACGTATTTTACAAAAAGAGACTTTAAACGCCGATTTAATGAGAACTGATTTGGACTTTGAGAACTTCATTCGCGCGCGAGCTTAGTTTGTTATTCAGTTTACAAACGTGTGCGTATGTGAGTCGAATTTACGATTAAACTTTAAGCGAGACTGTCCAAATTGACGTCTTTTTCTTTTTCCTACACGGAGAAAATGTTCTCGGAAAAAGTACAGAAATGGTCATAGTAAAAATTACGGTGACGCTTCGTAATCCCGG
>JAWWMK010000020.1:1427205-1448415 GCA_035047105.1 Galeopsomyia nigrocyanea | reverse complement strand
TATATACACGCGTGTTGTCACGCTTTTACAAACGACTCCATAAGCTGCTGCTGGCTACGACGACGACGACGATGACGATGATGATGATGAAAACGAGATATACTATATAGCTGGAGGCTGCGCTGCACGCGAAGAAATCGATGGCAACCGGTATTAGATGTATATATATATACAACACACACGTTCACGCATTGAAACATGCTGCAGGGATAATTTAGGCTTCGAGGCAACGATTGCCACAAGACTCTCGCTGTTATTATCCCTTCCTACTCGATCAACCTGCGTTATAACACACATATAGGTGTTATGATTGCTGACCCCGATTGATTGGATAACAGCTCGCTCGGCTGAGATTATATATACGCGTTCAGGTGCCTCTTTTTCAATTTCTTTTTCATCCTCTTATTCTTCTTATTCCAGAGTGGAAGTTATAAGTGTGGGAAAATTTTCGATTTCCTTTTTTTTTCTTGTAACGTGGTTTATTCACACATTCGCGAGAATAACAATTTATCATTAAAAAAATAATAATGTTTTTTCGCCATTAATTCTTCGATGACTGGTCGACCAAAAAAAAAAAAAAAAATACGCGCGTAAAAGATCGAAAACGTATCGAGCTTGCGCGGCGATAAGAGAGGAAAAGCACGAAGGGAGGGAAAAGGCGGCTATAATAAATCTCTGGGTGCGATCGAGGGTGTGGTCAAACGCAGTTCTCTCTCTCTTCTCTCTCACCCTCTACACGTTTCTTCTTTCTCCGCATTGGTCAAGTCCTCTGCTCTCTCTTTCTCTCTTCGCTCGTGTGTAATATGTTCGTGTCAACGACATTGACTCCGCTACAAAATCCAAGTGATTGATTGATGATTCTCGTTGCCTTTGTTTCCATTTTTTTTTCTTAAGGCAGACAGAAACTAGTGTTTCTTTGTACACGGAATTATTGTTCGTTTACTTTTTTTTTTGACAAACAATGACGTTAATTATATATACGCACCTTAATGTGGATTTCAGCTTAACGAGGATCGCATGTTGGGATGCACAAAAGCGTTATTATGTGAATAAAAAGGGGTTGACATATGTATGCAACGCCCAGAGGAAGAAGAACACTGTGTATGTGTGTGTGTCTATACAAAAAGGATTGACCTTGAAAACGTCTCGTAGGTGATAATTTCTTTTTTTTTTTGTAAAGATACTTACAAATTAATAAAAATGCAATCCGATACGTGGAAGAAATATCATCATATATGAAAAACAGGTGCAATGACATGACCATATACTCGTATATACAACTCCCACAGTAGCGCTCAAACGCAACACAAAGAAACGCGCTCATTCGCAATATTCCACTTCTGAAGGCGTGCAATTTTCGCCTTTTACCTTCGCGTGATCGTTCATCGATGTATATAATGTTTCTCACCTCACCTCACCGTAATTTCTGACAGCTGTGATGGTTATTTTTTTTTTCTTCTCCTCAATAGCGCCAAGGTCGTGAAACAAGTAGGCGGGATGTTGTTTTCTATATATATCTAGCCACGAGTTTAATTTGGCAAATTCTTCTTCTTCTTCTTTTTTTTTTGCCTTCACTAGAGCTTTTGAAAGGTGTGCCAGGAAATGCATCCTGTTTCTGCAAGGTCAAAACACATACACACACGCAGATGGTCGAATATTTCCGGATATGGAGATTTGTCTGTTTCTCGCACGGCTGTCGATTATTTCGACAAAGGTGTACGTAATTGTTTGACTTTAATTCGGAGGATACACTTTGAATGCGTTTTTTTTTTCTTTTGTGAACAGAATGATATTGTTCAAACTACGCGACTTTGGTTGTGAATTTCAAGTCTGACTAAATTAATGTTAGACTACTAGTTAGAAAAAAAAAGTGGGTTAAGCGAGAAAAATTCAGCGTGAAAAAAAAACGTCTGTTCTCTAAACAGTAATCAATGGATTTCTCTCGCCCAAACAACGGCAAACACAGGGTGTAGAGAGAGAGAGAGAGAGAGAGAGAGAACAGCACAATCAAACTCGTCGATACGTATGCATTTGTAAAGCTTTCAGTGGAAAGTGAATAAAAAAGGCGTGACGTGGAGGGTGAACACACACACATACAAAAAAAGAGAACTCTCTCAATTTTCGTGGTGCACTCTCACACTCCATTCGTTGGGCTTTTCAATCAAGCGTCGACAGTTTGTGTGTGCATTTACGTGTATATATACACAGTTCGTTACCAATTCGAATCGGTGCACGCATAAATTTTCCGCGTCCGCTTTCATCCCTTTTTTTCCGGAGAGAGAGAGAGGGAAAGAGGGAGGCCGCAGCAAAGCGCCAAAGTACACACGGAGAGAGTTTCCCACAGGGCAATTAGTTGCAGCGCTGCTTTCGCGGCTCACACACACACATATATATAAGCTTCAATTTAACGCCTTTGCACGCGGTTCTTTTTTTTTTTTTTGCTGATGTTGAATTGCGATGCTTTTTCCACAGGGAAATTTTTTTAAATTAGAAGTGATTTGGAGCGGAGATGTTTGAATTTCGAAAATGAAGGCAGAGCATACAAATTTTATGCATAATTATATTTTGAAATGTGACGTTTACATTTCATTTCTGAAGAGCTCGTTAGTGCGTGCAGAGATGAAGGTCTGAATTGACAAAATTTCGCTTGTAAACGACTGCGAAATCTCCACTTGCACAAAAAAGAGTTTTTAAATTTTTTCCAATTTAAAATAATTTTATTTCGAGAAAGAAAAATTCTTTATTCAAGTAAAATGAATTTATGTATGTAGCAAATCTTTTTCTGTGGCGTAATTAATCAAAATACGTCAAAATTGTACGTGATCAATAATAAAAGCTCCGCAATGAATTGAAGGAGATTATTTTTAAAAAATTTCATGAAAAGAAATCCATCACCAACAGTTACAATTCTATCGTCTCCCCCACAACGAAACCCAAACAACAGCCGCGACACTCGTTCTAACACACCAACAACCATATACTCACACTATAAAACGAGAGTCATTTAAAGAAAGAAAACAAAAGTATATACACAGGTATATAGCAGCGAGCGAGCAAACGAGCTGATTAATCCAAAGCGATGGAAAGGAGTTCAAGTCTGTCTCTAATTAATGCGTTACACCCGCGACGACTAAGCAACCAAGCAGCAGCTATTAGAGAGTTATACGATAGACAAGCGAAAGTCGTTTTACCTCTCAACGCTCGGCTCGGCTCGACTCGCTCGGAATATATATGTAATAAACCGCACATGTGAAAAAAACACGTTACGTGCTGCTGCTACTTTGCGCCCCGCGGCGATCTATAACCCATGCGTGCACACACGCGCATGCTGCTATATACAAGATCTAATAATGTTTTAAACGCTCGACTTTGTCTTCACTCCATCCGTGCTACTGCACCTCAAATTGAATACGACGTTTTAATTATTATATCGATGTATGAGTGCGTGACTCATAATATCTTGTCACGCGACATATGTGCAAGTAGAGCGCGTGAAGAAGAAGAAGAATAAAATGTTTTTTTTTTTTTTCGTGCTCTTCCGATGTATTATATGGCTGCACCCTCGCGAACGCTGGATATATATAGGAATTTAGTACTTCCGGCACAGTAGTAGTGGTCTTCTTCTTTCTTTTTTTTTTTATTCATGGGTTCCCTCGATTTCACGCATTAACGAACTGCGGCTATACCAATCCACATCGAATATTTATAATAGCGCCTCGTTAAGGAAATTTTATTCCAAGCGCTTTGTTGCTCATTAGCTTCCGTTATTTCGTTTGCCACCCGCGCGCGCCGTCCTCGATTATTGTTTCATGCCTATATATCGCGTTTATATACCTTCGCGTGTTCTCTTCTTTCCGAGTAGTCACGGAAATTAGGGTTTGTTAATCGACTGATAAATTTGTGTGTCGATGCTTTTATTTCACGTTTGTTCGGGAATTCCGATTCATTGGCAAAACAAACAATGTAAAATTCAATGTGACGCGAAACGCAATCAAATGAAACTTTTGCGTATCGAATCGTATCATCAATATGATTAATCAAAGTAAAAACAATTTCAATATGTATACATTTGCCCTCGAACCGCTTGTCATTTCAAATTCGTTCCACTGCAAGCAAAGACACCTGCGATATAAAACCAGCAAAGCTCCCTCCTCGACAATGCAGCAATCAATTGCGTCAAGTATATATAATATAACTCTCTCTCTCTCTTTCCTCCCCCTTTTCCAAATCGCAATTGACGCGCATCCCGCAAAAATCCCACAGGCGTAACTAATCGTCAAAGCGCCACATTCTCTCTTATCTCTCTCTTGATATTTTGACATCGCGGCGTGTATATATATATGTATACTTTTATTGGGCCATGAAATATGTTTTCTGGTGCGCGCGTGTCCGAGTGAAAATTGACGTTGTGGATCCCCCCACATATCGTTTCACGGTATAATCGAGCGTGACGGATTTGATAAGGAACCGATTTTCGCCACGGCGAAGGGAGCAATAATACGCATCGGGAATTTATTCTTCTTTTCTTTCTTTTTTTTTTTTTGGTGGACGTGAGATGCAAGACAAGTGGACAGTGAGTGTCTTTCTTTTTTTTTATATGTATTATTGCGGTGGTGAAATATGTGATTGCCGTTTTGTATAATGGTATTTCGATTATATAATGCGATGACTTGACGTTTACGTGAATTCCTTTTACTAATCTCAAAAACAAAAATTTTACAAATATCATCGATTCTAGCACACAGAAAGACCCCAAAAATCACACAATCGTGACCCCCCTCGGTCAGCCGTTAAAATCGCCACATCTTATCGGCGAATCGCAATAGAAGGGAAAATCAAACTGAAAATCGAAGTTATGTGTCTGACCATAGAGAGAGAGAGAGAGAGAGAAAGAGCGGAAAGCATAATTAAGCATCTCGTCGATAAGACTCACTCACTCTCTCTCTCGATAGTCCCCTTATAGGTTGTAAGTTTGTTTTTACGACAAGCGCTTGCGCGCGTTTTCGGACATCGAGAAAGAGAGAGAGATCCCGGCAATTAATCTGAAATTGGATAGGACGTGCGCACACAGCTTCCTCCTCCTTTTCTATCTCGTTCGATAAATTGACGGCGACCAGTGCGAAACGTTCGGACGCGCGTGTGTGTCTGTGTGTGTGTAAGCGGATCAGATGGGAGGAGGGTTGCTGTGGGATCGGACACATCGGGGGTTGGACGCGGACACAACCCCGCACTAACACACACACGTACATTCGATCGTGCAGTTTACGCGCCATAGGACGTTTCTACGGCAATTTGCCGAATGTTCCGGGGGTCTCTTTTGTCGGGAGAGCTGCTACTACTGCCGCTACTGCTGCTGTTGTATGTAGTTTGTCTTCTGTCGACTCGACGCTTGTGCTATATACATGTATATATAGCGTTTGACTTGCCTCCTTGTTTTTCTCGTCTTTTACGTTTGTCGAGTCGTGTTCGATCGCCGTGTTTTTCCGCGTTTAATTGTCGTTTCGCGTAAAACCGTAACTTTTTTTTTCTTGTAATCGAGAAAAAAAAATCATAAATTGTCGCGTATAATCGAGGTTTTTAATAAAAGACGTAGGCGCGCTCGGTGGTTCGAAAGAAAAAGAAAGAGAGAGAAAAAAAAGGCACACACAAGGTATTAACTGCATGAAAAATTCATCAACGTGTCTATGAAAGACAAATTGCCCTCTCTCTCTCTCTCGCTCTCTCTTTCGAGCGCTCGGGTATATAGAATATCGTTTTTGTTGTAAATTGCTCTTGCGGTCGGTCGGCGTTATATGCATGCTTCATGAAGAACGAGGGGTGAAGTTCTCTATCTATCTCTCTCTCTCTCTCTCTTCATCGTCGTTGTATGTGTGCGCAAACGCGACGATTATCCAATTATTACCCAACTAAATTATAGCCGAACTGCCATTCTTTATATATATCCACACGGACAGTGTTTAGTAATTTCATCGTGAAACTTTAATCGTCAAACGTTGTCGTCGTCGTCGTCTACATTGTATGTACATACACACGAACTCGTGAATATTTTGTGGAAGTTGTTACCATCGTGTACGCGACATAGTATAAGTAAAATGTCTCAATTTGCAATTTTTTTCTCTCTCCCTCATCATAGTTAATGCGAGTCATATAACTGAATCGAATGTTTTTGCTACGTGGGGCGTTGTTGCGACGATCCGAACGAAAGTGAAATTATATATGTCATCCAATTAATCGGGGAGATGTATCAATTGCAATATTTTCCAGCAAATTGACCATAGCCCTATAAATGTATATAAATATAAAATTGCACAGATGCATTTCGATTATCAGCCGTATATATAGCGACGAAAATGTAATTACGCGTGTCTCATCGCCTGTAAGTGCACTATAGCTGTCGTCCCCTATATATATCTAATGCATGTGCCTGCCCACGGGCGCTTTTATTGAAAAAAGCGTATAAGGGAAAAAAAACGAAGAAAAAGAAGAAGATGGTGGAGAGGAGGAGGGACGCACATGTTCCGTCGGTTTTTCTAAGAGCTTGTTGATTTGATGTGTCGATATACGAGTGTGTGTGTGTTATCTATATACCTACCGACTTGCGAAGCTAGATGGATGATTGTTATGGGTTTAGTCTTGTTGAAAAGTGTCGATCTGATGGATATATGGGGATGAGGTTTGATTTTTGAACGTTAAAAGTATTTAGACTTTCATCTTTAAACTATCTGATTTGGGTGATGAGTAAGAATGATTATTTGGCATTTAAAAAATTTATATTATTGTGACGGAAAAATATCGAAACACAAGTAAATATTAAATTTTATGTCTTGAAATTTTACCGGACGCTCTTAATGTTTACACAAAATAATGAAACGAATTAAATAATAGCAAGTAAAATAAAATGAAATAACAAGAAAACTTTCGTATAATAGAGAAATATATATACGATCCGCCGAGGCACCACAGAGAAGAAAACTGAAAAAGCCATGGGATAGAAACATATATATATATAAGATCGTATTGGGGAGGCGCTGCTACTACTATGTACGTACATACGATGGTGGTGTTTCTCTGTCTCTAACATTTTAGGCTGCAGGGGTAGTGTTCAGTCTAGCGAAAGTACAGTGATCATACAGAACATTGAGCATCACGCTGGAGAGCGAGGAGAGCAGCAGCGCCAAATTATAACTTATTTTATGACTTTTTTGCATCGGTCATTTAACCTTCCCCCCTCTTTCTCTCTTCCGAATTTCGTGTCACGGTGGTCTAAGCGACAAAAATTTCCGAGCGCCGCTAATAACTTCCAGACGCGTGTGCAGCCCGTGCGAAAAACTCCGGAATTCTGGGGAAAAACTAATCCTTTTCGTTGTTTAGGGGAGCGGGGAGAACGTTGTAAATCATTCCATTTTTTTTTCTCTCTCTCTTTTTTTTCTACTATTTAGGGAACTGTTGGTTGCACTCGAGGGCAGTTTTAGTTGGACGCATATGTAAAAAATGATTTCCGATCGTCATCGGGGTGCTGCTATTGAAGGCTATCAAACAATTTTTTCTCATTGTCGATTTACTTAATTTTCTTTTTTTTTGTACGAAACAAATTAGGAATAAAAAAAATGTGTCGTCGCGTTGAGAAAAAATGCACTGATTTCGATACACGCACAAAACAGAAAACCTGATCTAGCTTTCATGATTAATGAATCATCGAGTAGTTCCTATATATTTCACACGCGTGATTTAATAAAAAGCAAAATACATAACTCACTTTAGTCCCCTTCCAAATATACAATACAATAGCCTCCATGACGCTTATTATTGAGTTTAAACGTGCCGCGTACTGAAAACTCAAACCACCACCCACACATCAAATTAAAAAGAAGAAGAAGAAGAATAAAGCTCATAATGTATGTGAGTCAACAAGTAGTTATCAAACTTATATACACGTACATACGTCTGAAAGTATGTATCTAGTTCCCTCGCGAAGTATAAAGTAGCTCATATACATTTGTTTTCTAATATACCTATATACATATACACACATATGAACCATTAGCAACTCGCGGAGCTCACGCGCGATCGACTTACACTCTCTCGCGAGAACGTTACTCGTGTATACATAAGTAGTACTTGGTGTTTTCTTCTTTCTTTTACTTCTCGAGCTGTATAAGCTCTCGATGACATTTTCGTCGGTTCCACTCGGTCGCCGCCGTCGCCGCGAGTTGTCATCGATCCCTTTAGCTCTTCGGTATATAGAAGAAGAAGAAGGAAGGGGACGTTGTTATATACTCTGTCACATACACATACACACATACGCACATACAACCTATAGTCTTATATACGTATTAATTTATCATCGTGCACCTTTCTTTAATTACAGCTCGACTCTCTATAAGCTTTCGCTATATACAGTTCCTGCTGTCCTTCGTGCTTTATTATAAAAAAAAAAACTTCTTTTTTATTTCACGATGCCAAGGTTGTTTAAATATAAAATAGCGATGCAGTGGTAGATAAACGGTAATTGCGAAGCTCTTTTTTTTACATTCGCAATCAAGCTTTATCAATCTATCACGCGCGTGTTTAAAAAAAAAGCTCATTAATCGTTCCAGCAGAATAAAGAAAAAAAAAACAATCAAGCTTTCCCCAAACAACTCGCGCGCACACCTTAACCCCTTCTTCTGATTCCTCCCACGCAGTCGTGCAGCAGTAGCAGCAGCAACACAGCGGCTGTCCTTAAAGGTTTCTGTGGCATCCTTTCAGCTGCGCGGCAAACGGCGACGGCGGCGGCAGTCTCCTCATTCTCTCGCGGCGCGTGCGTTCTCCCTCAAAGTGCCTACTTAGCGTATAACGTAGGCGCCCTTTCGGCGCGTATTGGGCATATCGCCGCCGTGCCGCATTCAATGAGATTCCCACGAGGCCGCGTTCTCCGCAAAAAAAAAAAGGAGAAGAAATCTTAAAGGACTCGCGCATAGGTATTCGCCGGTTTTTTGTACACGCACTGTGCGCCCTCAAAACAGCGGCTAAAGGTTCAAGCTTATAGTTGCTTCTCTCTTTTTTTTTTCTTCTTCTTATTCTTCGCGTTGTTCGAGGATGAGAAGCGTGTTTATGAATTTTTTTTTTGCATTTTGCAAGTTGTTTCGAGAAGAATGATTATATTTTTAGAACTTTACAATTTCGAAAAGTCATAAAATATTTACCAAACCGAAAAAAAAAACAGAGAAAAGGATGGGTCCATCGCGATTTTCCAAGTTACAAGGTAAAACTTCGAGAGTCGTCGTCCAAGAGAATCCACTCGGATGGCAAACTATTTCGCGTGTCTGGGAGCTTTCTCGAGTAGGATCGAGCGTCGTCGTCGTCGTCGTCGTCGAAAAAGGCTCTCGCACACAGTCCAATACACTCTGTATAGCAGTTTCTTGGGCGTCTCTCTTCTCTCTTGCTGCAAGGGACGGCTAATTCCAGAGAGCGCGATCGCCTCTGATCGATGTCCCACCGCTCTCTCAGACTCGACCCTTCGGACTTTCTTCTTCGTCTGCGGCGAAACTATTGTCCCCCGTACTGTGCCCACACACGCACTGCAAAAGCCACGTGCGTATTTTTTTTTTTATTGAATATATCCCCATGGCAGGAGCGACGATCATCCTTTAATAAGCCACAGCACAGCGTTTTACATTTTAATGGGGAGGGTGGAGGCCTAATTGCTTTATCATTCGTGCTGGTTTTTCTATTGTACGGTCTTGATCTTCTATGAGGGGGGTTTGTAGTTTATACATTGTACTACGACTTTTGCTCGCTGTCAAAACGTTTTCAACGACTTTAAAAACCATATGGACAATATCTTGTCCACATGCCAGCATGATTCTTTTGTTTTACTTGAAAAACCTTTTTTTTCTTCTCTCCCTTCGAGTGTATAGAAGCGACGAAACGTCTCTTCCGAAAAAGGCGCGATAAGGGCACATATGGCTCTCTCTCTCTTTCTCTCTCGATCGTCGCGCGCCAGTGCCAAGTGTATTATATCCCGCGTGTGGGTGTTATGTGTATCGCTTATCTTATCTTATCTGTCTGTCTCTCGGGACAATTCCGAAATTCGATGGGATACCCAACCACTTATTCGCCACGCCTTAATTAAAGCGCGACTCAATCATCAAACGCGAGCGAGATATATATAACGTATAGCATCGAAAAGCGTTTGTCACGCTTTGACCATTTGTGTCATTGTAAATCTCTTCGGGGGTGATCTGAATTTACTTCTTTTTTTTCTTTAGGAGTCTTTTGTGACGAGATATTGAATTGATGATCTGGTTAGTGTTTTAGGAGATGTGTGATATGAAAAATTTGGCTGATGAAGTGAACATTGATGAAATTTTATTAAATTCACTGTTGAGTTGACGTTGATTATAATTTCAAATAATTGTATTTTTCAGGTTCCAAGCGAATTTGATGGACAACTCACGATGGAAGGAAAGTTTATTCAGATCAGAGTTCATTCTCCAAAAAATCATAGTATCATCTGCAGAATTTACAAAACCACTTTTTTCATGTATAGTTCGCTAAATAAAACAAGCTCAAACGAAGCAAAATTCAAATTTGTCGTCTTCCACCATCTATTAATAACCATATACCAACTCGTACAAAACGCTATAGAATATAAATTACAAACTGCAAACTCGTCCCACCTTGTAATACCCTTTTTTTGTTGTTGCAAAGTTGCGGAATCTCCCTCTCGATAAATTTATCGAAGTAATAAACAGATCCTTCTACACGATGGATATACAAGGTAGGCGGCGAATGACAAACAAGTCAGGCAGCCGCCGACAACACGCTGCTTGACGCTTCCGTGCAATACGAAAGTCCTCTCCACGCTTGCAGTAATTTTTTTTTTTTTTTTCGTTTTGTTCTTTTCGCTCCGGCCGCCGCCGCCGCGCGAGATAGATTTCCCGCAGATATAGCCTCTCGGACATTTCGTATTCCTCGCGCATTTGTGCGGCTTTTATCTCTTTCTCTCTGCTATACACAGCGCCGCCTTCATATTTCGTGCACGCGTGCGCACGGCAGGTTTAGTTTTCTCTCTCTCGCTCTCTCGTGGACCGCGTGCCTGGGATTAGAAAGCGGGGGTGGACTCGTTGTTGTTTTTTTTTTTGACGAGGGCTAATCATTTTGTTGCGGTGTGTGTGTTTTTTTCAAGAATTTTTTGGGTTTATGGTGATTCGATTTGGTGAGGGTTGGTTTGATTTAGAGATCGAACGATTGCGATACGGGTTGGTTTATTTTTTTTTTGGGTAATTTTAAAAGTAAAGTGTAGTGGACGGCCATGGAGTTCGAATAGAATATTCGATTTTTTTTATTAAAAAAATTCGAATTGTTTCTTAATTTTGCATATAAAATTCGAAATATACTAAAGCTCACTAATCTATCAAAATGTTAAACACCCACTAAAAAGACAATCTCACAGATCAACATCTCGCTATACATCACTTACCTTACAAAGATACAAGTATATACAACCTGCAATTCTCATTCTCTTTTCGCGCGACAAATTTCTCACGCGCGCGCGTTTTGCAGGTTTCGCACGCATGTAAGTATATATACGCGCGTATAATATTCATATCAGGGCGGTTAATCCTTTTGATGCAAAAACGGCGACGAGAGAGAGAGAGAGAGAGAGAGAGAGAGAGACGCGATATCACTTTTTTTCTTTCACTCTCTCGTACAAAGACCCGAGTATAGACGTTGCACATACATACATATATACATATAGTCGAAATCCAAGATGCGCGTATAATTCATTCTCGGAAGGACGAAACGTAGCAGCGCATACGCGATTAATTTCTTTCTATGTATATATGTGTGTGTTTCACAAAAAGCCGCCTAATTAAAATGGATTTGGCTTCCTATGAATGCTTTTCTTTTTCTTGTTGGGTTCGTCGGTGATTTACTCGAGTTTCGTGCGATTATTTTGAATATCGTGCAGCAGCGTTGTATGTGATTTGGATCGATATTGCTATGCGAAATAGTTTGACGTGCAGGAATTTTTCAGTTTGAATGCTTAGAAGATGTAGCAGTTGAAATGAAAAAAATAACAGTTTCATGGTTAAGAGAGCGAGCTTGTAAAAAAATTAATTCAACCAAACTTTTATTATGTAAACAATTTTTGAATACATGTAAATAACAATGAAAATGAAATAAAAAATATTTTGATCTGTATGAGCAGATCCACACCAAAAAATGCCACAATTTGAGAAAGTTGGGGCGAATTTTTAAAAAGGGGATGCGATTTTCTCAATTTACATTACAAACGGAACCTAAAAAAATCTGTGCCCATTTCCGTACCGGCGTGTGAGAAACTTTTTTCGCGCATAGAAGCTCTAAAAATAATCGAAAAAAGAACGCAATTTTCCATGGTTTTTTTTTGGAATTTCATAAAAAAACGGAAAATAAAAGCCTTTATCTCACTTCAGAATCGAAATCTGCGGCTCAAAATACATACATCGAGAACCATGTTTTATTTTTTTTTCTACTCGCAATTCCTGTCCTTGTAGAGCTTTCTAAAAAATAAGAACGCATAAAAACTCAAAACTATGCAATTTTGACACGATTAATGAAATTTTCGTGTTTTCAGAGCTCTACAGGGGTCGAAATTCACATTTAAGGAGGAGATGGGCAAGAGCATTACAAATCTTTTGATACCTTGTCGAACCGCGTGTAGGTACCTAAAATTAAGAGAGTGCACCCAGTTTGAATATTTAAAAATACTTCCTCGAATTACGGCATTTTTTTTGTCAATTTGCTCATATGTATATGTCATGTTATGCTAATTGTAAGTATTTTTACATTTCAAAAAGTTTGGATTATTTTTCTTATATTATCTATCATATTTTGATTCGAAAAATAAAAACAAAACATTCAAGATGTCCTTTGTTATTCTTGCATTGTTTTGAATTGGCGGGCGTAGAGAGTCGCACATGTTTTTGACGCGTGAAATTCGCGAAAAAAGAGCGCATGCGCGAAGGAAAACGCGCGCTTGACCTGCAGGTTTGTTTTGTTTTTTCCTCCTCTATCCAGTGACATTTTACATTTTCGCCGATTAATGCAATGCGACAGTGATGCTACTTGTCTTTTGTTTCGGGCTACTATTCGTGTGCAGTTTTTACGCCCAAAATTATCTGAGGAGAAAGCTCGACACGTAAGGATTGTGAAATGTCCCGCGAGTTTTGTTGAGTGTTTCGAGGTTAAGGCTTTACTTTACTTTACTTTACTTTTGCGCAGGTTCAAACTTGATTTGTAAATATGTAACGGGCATTTTTGATAACTGCTTATCAAAGCAAGCAGTCATTATAGAACATTTATCTGCGGAAAGTACATGACAAATTGTCGTATGCAATATTTCTAGTGCTGAAAATTGTTTGCTCGTTTAATACAGTGCATGACAGGTGTCTCAGTAGTTTTTGTAGGTAATTCAAATATGTGTGTCCTTGATTTTCATATGTCACAAGTATTTTTCACTTATTTTGTTCAATGTCAAAGTGTTTTTCATTTTACATGTTTTTTCTAGTTGCTATCATACTGTATGTTATTGATCTTTGTGTTGTGATACAGTTGTAAGAAAATTTATTATAATATTTTAGCTACCAGCCATTGAAAAAAGCCAACATGAGTGACGATGAGTTCTGTGATCCTGGAGGTGCACATCAGCGTTGGCAAAAAGGTAATGTCAACTCGCCCTCTTCAAATGGTGTAACTTGCTGGAAGAGACAGACTCCAGTGCAGGCTACGCCACCTCATAAAAGACTGAGAATTGATATGGAAAACAAGCCTAGGACTGTCGACTTGACACTCGATGATGCTGAGACCGAAGAGACTCCTTCAAAAAAGTTGTCTCTGGAGGATATTTCAATTACTACTCCTTCCAAGGTCAATATTGGAACAAAACCACTTAATGCTGTGAGTATATTTTCTATATATATCAGAAATTGAAGTGGAATGTTATTCTAATTGTAAATTTTATTACTTGTCACTGAATTAATACTAGAAATTATACCTTTTATTTTTTTCTTTAATTTTTAAGGGAGGATTGTTTCGTTGGTTGAACAGACCTGAATCAAATGCATCTGTTGGAGTAGTTAACATGCAACCAAACCCACCAAGGATAGAAGTAATTCCAAAAGAAGCTGTACAAGTAGTAGAACTGACAGATGATGAAAGTGAGCCAAGCATTAGCGATGATAGTCCAAACAATTCTACAGTGGAATCGCATACAACATCACCTGCCAAATCCATCGGTATTGATACTGACATAACATCGTTTGCCCAAACCATAGATGATGATATTGAAGAAAAGTATATTCCGACCAAGCCAATGCCCAAGATTTTCAGGCCCAAGTGCAAAGATGTTCCTCTGCCTACTGGTATGCCTCCTGTCATCGCCGGAGTTCCTGTGAAATTCCCTGTGACACCTTATAAAAGTCAAATTTCTGTGATGAACTCTGTAAGCATAATCTCTAAATTAATTGTTATATAAGTTCAAGATTTAAAAATATTTTTTTTAATTGGATAAAAATTATTTTATTTTTCAGGTCATTAAAGGTTGCTCAAAGCAGGAACATTGTTTGCTGGAAAGTCCAACTGGTAGTGGAAAAACATTGGCATTGCTATGTGCTGCATTGGCTTGGCAAACACATTTTGAGGGTAAGTTTTTAATTTTTTTTCCCAAGTACACCCAAACCAATTACAAAAAAAATGTTAGTGCCCATAATAATAAATTTCAAATACAAGCTTAAATATCAAACCATTTAATTATTTAATTGAAATTCAGTAAAATTTAAAATTATTTTAAAAACAAAGAATCCATTAAAAATTCCAATCATAAGCAGCATGTCACCACACGGCACATCTCATTTGCAATAGCTAATAAAGCGAATCGAATGTATAAAGCTATAAGCACAGTTCATTGTTTCCCGCTTTCTCTCTCTGTCTCTCGTGTTCGTTTTCGCGATTGTCTCGTGACGAGTGGCCGTTAGCTGCTCACTTGGCCGCTCCATCTCCGCAGCGCGAACTGCCGAAATTAAAAAGCCACCCGCTCGTTCGTACGGATTAATCATGCGACGACGATGCGCCTTTTTTTTTCTCTCTCTCGCCCTGTTCACGAGCGCGGGGGAAATTGATCCGCGCTCGGCGCGTTTTATCTATATATCAATGCCTCTTTACGAGCGCGGATGATTGACGTGTTATCTTTTGACATTATTTCGGATTTTTATGGACGCACTCTTTGCCTTTCGCGTGGAGTTAATCGACAGTCATTTTTTATTTTTTTATTTTCGTGATTATTAGTCATAAAATAATTACTTTCGTTCGTTAGAATAGATTTTATATTGTTCTGTTACTGTTTCATGAGAATGCTACGGAATTCATCTATTTTTTTTATTCACATTGCAGTTATCATAAAAATAATAAATATGTTGAAAATTTCGTATAAATTTTTAAGCTTATGTAACTTGTAATTATTTCTTTCAAACAATGAATGCACTCAAAGGTAAGTATAAGATCATATATTCCCAATTCAAAAAATTATTTCAATAATGATATCATAATATTTATTTATTTAAAAAATCCCCACTATATCTAATATAATCATTGAAAATATCTAATAAAGAAACTATATCTAATAAAATCATTGAAAAAAAACAGTAGCAGGATAATTTAAACATTCACGTGACATCAAAATAAAAAAAAATTTTCTATAATATTTTACTACTGCAAGGGATTTATATATTGACATATCATTGCAGATTTCAAAGAAAAATCTTTATTTTCATCAAGTTCATCAAAAAATGTAACACCAAAAGTCTCAACAAATGTGCACAAGTAGAATATGTATCAGAAAATCAAATCTGAAATGAATGGTTTCGCCTCGGACGTCATAAATACGCAATCTATCGCCACAATAAGTCGAAGTAATTTCGGAAATACTATATATTCTCACAACACGAGCTGTACAGGGAATAATATATATGCGTG
Source organism: Galeopsomyia nigrocyanea (assembly GCA_035047105.1). Taxonomy (NCBI): domain Eukaryota; kingdom Metazoa; phylum Arthropoda; class Insecta; order Hymenoptera; family Eulophidae; genus Galeopsomyia; species Galeopsomyia nigrocyanea. Next base: position 1,432,416 of record JAWWMK010000020.1, on the reverse strand, counting down.
TATCTCCCGCTGAACGACGACAAAGTATCTCTTCTATACAAGCGTCGTCGGCGTAACGCCACTTGGCGAAGCGTGACAGAGCCGTGAGTAATTTTTGGGATGGGCCTTTCTCTCTCACTCTCTCTCTCTCTCTCTCTCTCTCTCTAACCCCAACTGGCAAGTAAGATCTTTTGGCGCCTTATCCAAGGCATTAATCGGGGAAACGAGCCGTGGTGCAGCCGTTAATCGCGCGTCGCCGGACAGTCGTATCGCCGCCACTGCGGCTTGCCGCTACTACTTGCTTTCTTCCTTCTTCTTCTTTTTTTTGTTGCTTCTTCTTTTCCTTTTTGATAAGGCGCCGCTGATGATTCATCGCAGCCCCCCCCCCCCCCCCTGACTCGCTTCATCTTTTTTTTTTCTTTCTGCGGTTACACTCGAACGGGGGTGGCGGCTTTTATTGCGCGAGATATTCGGAAAGATTTTTTTTTCTGTGAATCTTGTATCGAAAATATGTCGTTTATGCGAATGAGAAAAATATTATAAAAACATTTTAACGAATTAAACTAGTTGATAACCACAAACAACTATGAATTTACGTTTAATTATTGGAGAATTGTCGCGATCCTATATATTTGACATCAATTCAACCCTACAATTATATGAAAAATTACCTTCGAATCCAACTTATATATTGTTCGAAACTTTTGCTGCGGAGAAAAGTATAAGTACGTATTACCAACAATTTTAATTCGCCTTATCATAAAAAGCCCAATTACAACTAAGTAATTGCAGCGGCGTAATAAAAATTATACACAAGGCAGTCATTAACTTCCATTTAAGTTGTTATCTGATCAGACGCTGATAAAATTAGTTCACTCGCATGCTCTCGGCAACGCTATAATACTCGACGATGTTCTCTTGCCGCTATACAGCTTGTGTGTTTGTGTTTCTTCGAAATTGATGAATTGTTAACGTCGATAAGATTTTATTTAAATGTAAAAATAGAAAGCGAACAGCTTACTTCTTAAAAGTCCTGTAAAAAGAATTATTCGTCAAAAAAGAAATTGCGACAAATCTCGCGAAAAAAAACCAACGCGACAAAGAAAGCCTTCGCAAATCGATCGGACGAAGAAGAAGAAGACGACGCGACACAATCGTTGCGTTACGAGAGAGAGAGAGCAAGAGGGGGACACGATATCGCGTGCCACTTGTACGGCAAAATTATAAACGTTTGCGGGCGAGGACGGGGTGGGTTATTTTAACGTCGAATTTGCGTGCGCGCGACATAAAAGCGACTGAGAAAAAGAGAGAGAGAGAGAGAACCGATCCGGTTTCCGGAGACGGCGCTAACAACCGACGCGTCGCGATTTCTTCTTCCCTTCTGACTTCTGACATAATTTATGAGAAGACAACCTCTTCGCGCACGCGACTATCTATATACGCCAAGGATAATCAGCCCTGTCGCGAGTTTGTTCTTTTCTTTCCTTCTCTTACTCCTCCTTCTCCTTTTTTTTCGACGTGACTCGCTGACGAAATTGTTACGGGTGAATTTTTTTTTGCGCTTTTTTCTCTGTTTGCGTGCTCTTTGCTGTGGGTGTCGGTTTTTTTTTCAGGATTTTTGGTGGTTTTATTTTTTGCGACGATTGATGAAATTAATTGTTAGCCTAGATCATTGTAATTCAGAAGCGGAACGATTAAATTACTCGACGTTTAATCATCATTAGATACGTCACATTAACACGTCACGCTTCATTTATAAAAAAAACTACAACGACGAGTGCATTGCGTAGATTCATTATGACGTTGATCGAATAAAAAAAAAGCCATTCGCGTAATTTTTGTATATCGCTGCTCAAAAAAAAAAAGCTACACACGTTAATTGAATGATATACGCGTTACAGACGCAAACTTGATATTACACGAATCACGAGTCTTTACGTAATTTATCAATGACAGTTTATATGACGCGCATAATTCATCTCGTATATGTATATATTATATATATACCTCCTCGACGTAAGATCGGATAAGCGAGCGCGTATTATATATATATTTATAATTATTCCTGAAAATCTTGTATTTTATGGAAAAAAAAGGGAGAGAGAGAAGAACTGAAGAAGAAGTAAAAATCGTATATAAAATATAATTAAACCCCCGTGTGCATAAGTTATATTCGTCGTATATAAGTTGAAGTTTTTTTTTTTCGTCAGACTCGAGAGCCATAAATCAGCCTGCAGATCCAATTATTGAAAAAACGAAGCCCATAAGATAGAATAACTAATGGACACCTGCTACCACACTCTCTGTCGAAAAAAAAACACAGAAAAGTATAGAACTACCCTCCGTTATCAACGTCTACATCTTGCATTATAGAAACCGCGCTTCGTCGTCGTCGGTCGGTCGTCCCGCGGCGGATAGAAACGGGTTGCGCACGCGAGAGAGAGACAATAATTATGCGAGCGCGCGCCGCTTGTCACCGCCTATACGTAATTTATACTTTAAACTCGTCGTCACGCAGGATAAATTAGTACGTCCCTCTCCTCTCTCTCTCTCTCGTGTAGTTTTATCGATAGCATTTTTTTTTTCATTTTATTTTTTAAGATTCACGAACAGAACGGAAGCGACAGATTTTTTTTTTTTGTTATATCGTTGGTACAAGTTCGACCTACTTTTTCTTCTTTTTTTTTTGTTCTCGCTTGCGCTTTATTAAGACAGCATTTTGCGAGTTGGAAATTAAGTTGTCCGTGAAGACACGAAGGGATATTTTCAGTGAGCGCAAGTTTATCGTAGAATCGCGTGGCCCCGCGAAAGCTCGACGATAATAATTGTCGGATGGGGGACATTTGTATATGGATTGCAGTTGCAGCTCGACCCGACGTCGTTGTCGTTGTCGTCGTCGTCGTCGCATGCGAAACAACGCTTTTCGCCAAAGTTATACGACTTGTCTGAGAATTATTGTACTTTTTCAGAGTCTCAGTTACTTTTTCTTCTGAATAATTAAGCTGTGCCTCACGACAGCGAAAATTAGCAAGAGTGATAATTGCGAAAAACACGCGCATTGAATATTTAGAAAATCTATTTTTTTTCTGGGAAATTAATTGTACGTCTGCTAATCTCTGTTCTCTCATATTGTTAAATCCATATAAAAATTCGAAGAAAAATATTTCAAAGCTTAAAATAATCCTCAACATTTATCCCTCTCGTATCAAAGTAAAACGCAAACTTCTACTATTTTTCTTTTCGAGAAAAATCCTCCCTTCAATTCTCAATCGCAACTATAAACCATTTACTTTTCCCCACGCGCACTCGAAAAACCTAACAACCTATCCTCTCGGCAAATACCTATATACTATAGCTCTCATACAGCTAATCGTTAGGAAACAGTATCTCGCTTCTTTTTTCTTTCGTCAAAAGCTCGCAAGAAGAAGAAGAAGAAGAAGAAAACAAAACGCTCGCGCGAGCGAGATCTTATGCACCGCATTCGCGAAGAAGAAGCAGAAGAAGAAGAAGGGGTTACGGAGGGAAAAGTAGAGTAGCCGTATATGCATGTGTGTATAACGCGGCTACCCGCAGAGTGAGAGAGAGAGAGAGTCGAGAGACAAAGGCTGCTTTCATCCTTGCCGCCCCGACTATAAGGCCCCGCGCGAGAGAGAGAGTATGCCGACAGAACCTAGGACAATAGCGTATGCGGGTCCAACGGATCTCACGTCCGAGCTGAGATTCGCGGCCGACACAAATTTCACTCTCTCTCTCTCTCTTTATTCAACGTGAGCTGCTGTTACTGCTGCTGCTGCTGCTTCCTTTCCGGCTGCGTGTGCGACGACGATAGGCAGATATTTCATGCGTGTGTAAACCTTTGGTTTCCTCTTTTACTCTTTCAATTTCAGTCATCGAAAATGCGACTTTTGTGTGAAGTGAAGTGAAGATTCTTTGCGGAACTTGAACACTTGAATATTTCATCATTTGGGAAATGATTTTGACAAGTATAAAAAATCCTCATCGATCCATCCACTCTCACACGAAAAAAAAAAGAGAGAAGACCAAAACCAATGCTCGCTGTCTATCCGCGAGGCAGCAGCAAATCCGTTCAGCGCATTTTGATATAATGAAATGCAAGCGCTCGTTGTCTGCTCGACCAACGACGACAATGGGCTAATTAATTGGTTGCAGCTTTAACGAAAGCTCACTCGCTCGCTCGTTAGCATACTCGTCAAAAAAACGCTTGGCGTCGAAAAAGCTACTCTCTTCGCCTCCCGGATGGTATATATAGTAAAACAGTGAGCGAGAGAGAGAGAGAGATAAGCAAAGAAGAGAAGAAGAGAAGAGAGAGACCCCCACCTTTTACTCTTTTGCAATGGGCGCCAGCAGCTCTCGGGTGGTCTATACTCGTGCTTTTCCTTTTACGATTCTTCCCTTTACTTTCTAATTCGCTCGAGCTCTTTCTCTTCTTCTCTTCGCTCTTATAACTTAACATATATACATAATACGTATATTGCATGGTTTTTCGAGTTAAAGGATTCGATAAAAGCTCGAAGAAAAAAACATCCGTAAGCTCGTGATGAGTTGTCAGTGATGTAGCAAGAAAACATCCAGAGCGATTTATTCTTCAAGTCCTGACGTTCAGAGAGAATCACCTGTCGAATTTTTGCTTGTTTCCTTTTTTTTTTTTGCATTCGATTCTTAATAAGCTCGCGTAATTCCATTGAAAGCCAAAGCTATTCCATTCACGTGCTATATAAGATATATACCGGTGCGTGTTTCCGCGAAGGAACTCCCTCTCTTTCTCTCTCTTGCAAACTGGCTATAAAGGAAAATTGCGCGCGAGGGAGAGAGAGAGGTCGGCTTTTGCTATATAAACGTCGCAAGGTCGTTCCTTACATTCTTTTGAATGGGATGTGCTGCGTTCGTTGTATATGATGCGGGACGAATAAATTAATAATCGTTTTGAATACAATTGTTCTGATTTGCAAAGTGGAATAGATTTTCATGTATTGTATCGAAGATGTCAGATAAGTTATATGTATAATATTTTTCTGGTATTACTTATCTGAAGTTAAAGATTCTTAAAATAAGATTAAAATAAGTGTATAAGTAATTACTGTAGAAAACGACCAATAATTAATAATCCAGACCTTCGTCAAACCATAAATTCATATACACGGAAAGAAATTTCTCTGAAATATTATGGTGATCGTCACGGTAAACCTGGGACACTGTGGCAGCACCCAAAAA